>CAIGQZ010032119.1:961383-972095 GCA_903798205.1 Danio tinwini | reverse complement strand
TATATATATATATATATATAAAAACACACATACATCTTGCAAAACAAACTTTTATTTTGCATTAATCTTTGACCAAAACTACAAAACTAAACAAATTTAAAAAAAATTACTAATCATAATAGGAAATGCTTAAAGTTGATATTCTAACAATATAAAGGCTTTACTGAACATGCAGTAATGCAGGGTCTCAGCAGGTTTCAACAAGTTAAATTTAATACTTTTGAAGACATTTTTAAGACCATTATGAATGAAAGTTTAGACTCTAAAGGGATAAACGCTCAGGAAGTTTTCAAATGGCCTAGATGGAAAATATTTTTATTTGCTCTATCAAATAAAATTATAATGTAATACATTTAATGATAATTTAATAATAAAAATAGATATTTATTATCAAAAATTTTTTAATATTTTGTAAAAACAAGCAAGCTCAACTTGTATGCATACACGTTTTTTTTCCAACATAAACTTTCTTTAAATTAAAACAAAAAAAATTGTACAAATGTTTTAAAAGTTTTAATAACTATAATAAACTAACTCTATGTACAGCAATCTGCCTAGGTCAGTGTCCTCAGCAGTAAATACATGGAGCACTTTTAAACAAATGTTATTGTAAAGAAATTAATTAAACCATTTAGGTAAATGGATGTAAAAATGACCTTTTAAATAGATAGTTTAAAGAGTTTTGAGATAAATTGTTGGTGACTGCATGGGTACTGGCCAGATTGGGTAGCAATACACGAACAAAGAAAAATAAAGACCTGTTTAAAAAAAGATTTAAGATCTATAACACAACATTTCAGAAAATGTAAGACTTTTTAAGGCCTAAGATTTTAGAAGATTTTTAGATTTAAGACTTTAGGACCCCGCGGACACCCTGAGTAATGTTAAACCTTTTACTGAATAATGTAGTTTCATGATACAGACTGGAACATCATGCATAATTTAGCTATTTAAACTTGTGCTTCTGGTTTGCCCTTTCAGCAGTTTCATTGTTCTCTTAAACTCCCCTTTAACAGTTCATTTGTAGCGCATTGTAAAACCTAGCATTAGGCTGGTGTTAGATTTTGGTTGGTTTGGCTCATCAAATGTTGGGGGGTTCAACAATTTATTGGATTGCTCCAATCCATAACATACTTTATAAAAGTTAATGTTAATATGCCCCCCTTGAAGGATCATAACCCGAAGATCTGTCTGTGAAACAGTACACCATCCACAGATAAATCATTGTGAATTTTGCTCAGCAGGAAGATTTTATCCACTATGCAAGCTGTTGTTTAGTTTATGTATCACCTGAGATGTTAAAAGCATTCTGCATTAGCTGCTTCTTCAAACTACCCGTTTAAAATGAGCTGAAACAGCACAATTCTTGTAAAACTATAATATATTTATGTTCATGTGTAAAATGTTAGGTTAAAATATAATTGCTTTGTGTTGGGACAACATGAAGAAATAGTATTGGCGTAACCACATGGTTAGCGGATATGTAGTTTCCAGCCTGCTTTTATGTGGGTTTGAATTAAGAGGGGGAAATGTTGACAATAAAAGTAATCTTAGGCATTTTAGGTTAAGAGAAAGGCTTGTTAGAGTTAAATGCTATAACAAGTCTAAGTTGGTTTTGCTACATTTTTCTCTGAGCTTATATAAAGAGGAAAAGTGTATGAAGCTGAATAATATATGAATAATAATATAGCTAAGATACAAATGAAATTCAATCATACAATGCAAAATAACACTGTATAGTTTATCATATATAATAAATAAATTAAATTAATCTTTGGTAAAGTCTGTGTGAACGGAAGTTGCTAATTTCAGTGTTTATGTAATAATAATAATAATAATAATAACAATAATAATAATAATTCCTTACATTTATATAGTGCTTTTCTGCACACTCAAAGTGCTTTACACATTTCTCAGGGAGATCTCATCCACCACCAGTGTGCAGCATCCACCTGGATGATGCAAAGGCAGCCATATTGCACCAGACCACACACTATTTATGATATGGGGATGGTTAGGAGGCCATGATGGACCAAGGCCAGTGGGCAAATTTGGCCAGGATGCCGGGGTAAACCCTTTACTCCATTTCGAATGACATCCTGGGATTTTAAACGACCACAGAGAGTCAGGACCTCGGTATAACGTCTCATCTGAAAGACGGTGCTCACTGAGCAGTATAGTGTCCCCTTCACTATACTGGGGCGTAAAGACCCACACAGACCGCAGGTCGAGTTAGCTGCTGGCTAGCTCTCTGTACTTCCAACTGAAATGAAATATTGAGTAGAGGGCAGGGCTTTTTATTTATGCATCATTCCCGCATAGCACACTAACGGTAGGAAAGAGTATTAATATGCAATTCCTATGGAATCCTTTAGGTTAACTTCAACAAAAGGACCGCCACTACAAATGTGGAAGCAAGTTCTTGTGAAGTGCATTAAAATATGAATTTTTTATTCAATGTTTTTTGTAATCTTAACCGAAACACAAAGAAAGGGTAGGACATTGTGTAGCTCCTCCTCTTTTTATAAGAAAACCAATAGCATTTTGTATCATTACAGCTCTGCCAGTGAGAGTGGTTGAGCTCAAGTGCATCAAATGAGAAGCATCTTGAAGGGGGCGGGGCATGTCAGATACTAGAGAGCATTTGATTGGTAATGATGTGATAAGAAACTGAAGTATGAGGTGACATGAATAAAACTGTTGATCCATGTAGGTGGAAGAGACAAACTATGAGCTTTACATGTTGATATCAGTTTCATATCTTCTAAACGGGGACTTTGTCAAAAAAATTTATTTTAATTTCATGGGACCTTCAAAGATTACCAAAACAACACCTTTTTTCACTTTTCAACTTGCGTGTAGTCAGCAAAGTAAACCTTTAAAATTTTGATTTCACACAAACTTTAAAGTACAAACTTGTAGCTCGAAGCTTATTGTGCCCAAATGCTTTAAACCAGGGCTGCCCAAACTCGGTCCTGGAGGGACAGTGTCCTGCATATTTTAGTTCCAACCCCAATTAAACACCTGAACCAGCTAATCAAGCTAGGTATACTAGAAAGCTCCAGGCAAGTGTGTTGAAGGAAGTTGGAGCTAAACTATGCAGGACAGCGGCCCTCCAGGGCCAAGTTTGGACACCCCTGCTTTAAACTCACACAACGTTCACACAATCACAGGCCTTAAAAACAGATACAAACGATAAACTTTGCAATAACTACACAAAGCACAGTAATCCTGACTAGACATTGCACAAACAAAAAGAACTGATCACGTCTGAAGGTCATTTAATGCAAATGCAACTGAACAATACACAGTCTTTCATTTGCTATTATACTGTATACAGTAAAACTAGTTATACTGGTTATGATGAATAGGACCAGTTTATCCAAAAATCAGAAGCATTATGACTGAGAGTCTTAACGTAGCTGTCCTTTCTGTGCATAAAAATAACAGAACTGTGACACATAAGAGCTAAAGAGTTTAAGCTCAGACATACAGTCAAATATAAAATGTTACAACTATGTTAGAAAACTAGTTAAATGGGTATAATTGACTCCACCAGTTTCTAAATAATGTTTTTGAGTTTCTTTCGTCTGGTGATAAAGCTGAAAACATGTAACCATTGACTTCCATAGTGGGAAAAACAAATACTATGGAAGTCAATGGTTACAGATTTCCAAGTATCTTATTTTGTGTTGAACAAGAAAAAACTCAAACAGGTTTGGAACAAGTGAACGGTGAGTAAATGAGAACAAGATTGGGGTTTTGGGTGAACTATCCCTTTAAGTATCCATAATAAAGTTTAGTTAGTGGAGTTAAACCATTATCTTTACCGTCCACTAGATGGTGGTGTTGAGTTTAGTTTTTCCCTGGTGAGTGTGTGGAGTCAACTTCAATATCTTCAGGTTTTCATTAAAAGTGTTGCTTATTTGTCTGCTTAAAACCATTTTTACATGTCAATTTGAAGATGGAAAAAGTAATAAATTGCAATATACTGCAGAATATCGCAATTTATATAAAATAACAATAATGTAGCGTGACAAGTTTTGTGAAATCATATGATGGAGACTCATCCCTAATATCAACATTATCTAAAGTGTCATTTCAAAGTTTCAAACTTGTGACAGCATTAGTTTTTTATACTTTATGCTAGTAAGAAAAAAGTTCATACTAAACTATTTTAATTCCCTGCTAATCAGCGGTGTTGCTAGCAATTTTGAGCCCTATACAACCTTACAAATTAAAAGAATGATTCATGAACATGCATTACAGGGCTTGAAATATCTATGTGACCTCAAAATATATTTGGGAGCATTTGTGTGAGTGCATAAAATTGTCCGCATGGTGCGGATTTAGGAGACATTCACGCAGAACACATCTTTGAACCTGAAACGTGAAACGCAGAGCTCAAGGATAGTTTAAAACAGTTGTCAACTTGCTGCAGTAACAAAGCCAGCAATGCTTGCCCCGCCTTCAAGCTTTTCTGATTGGCCTACTGCTCTAGAACTGAATGCAAATGGATTGGTCAATATCAGCTGTCAATCACTCAGTCAATGCATTCTGCCTTCAGATGACAGAAGCTACAGAAAATGTAAAGCGCTGAAGATAAGAGAATGAAAACAACTGTCAGATTTAGTTATAGAAACCACCTAAAGTTACAAATAAACGGCATAAGATTCTGACGGTATGATAACCTTGATTAAAAATATCACGGTTTCGCCGTATTGTGATTACTGCTCTAAAATATGCTCTTTTTAAATGTCTGCGTAAAAAGCAAAAACATTTTCCCTTTTGAACACAATGTATTTTATTTTGAGAACATTTAACATTTTGGAGCAGTAAACATGTCAGGCTAAATAATTCAAATGAATCATTAGCTACGTTTCCATCCAGCTACTTTTATGCTCATTTTGGATATGCACATAAGAATATGGTTGATGGAAACGCCAAGATGTGCATAAAAAACATATGTGCATAACTGAGTAGGATAAACTTTTCAAAGATGTGCATAAACTACAATGGAAACACTTTTACCACACAAATTCCAGGTTGCGCATTAAAAAAAGTCATGTGATTTTATTATAAGAGATCATGTGATGATAAAAATGTGTGCGAATAGATAAACCAGCAGGTTTAGCACATTGTAAAACATCTAAAAATCTTGTTTTGGTTATTCTAAAATACCTTAACCTTTTCAGTATTTGTGTTATTATATTATTAATGACCTCCAGAAGCAAGAGCATCTGTGCTCCTTGTCTGACGCCTTCAAACGCCACCGCATGTTGACTGCGTGTCAGAATTGCCTTCCGAAGCGCAAGTCATTTATTAAATAAAGAAAAGATTCACGCAGCTTGTCCTTCTTGATATTTGGTCCCAGTTAATCAGAAAGTGTTGATTTTGTTCGCTTTGACTCGTTGGACGGAAACGCTGCTTTTTTCGCTTGTCTTTTATGGGATAATCCAGTTTTAAAGTTAAAGTTAATCGCATTTTTGGATGGAAACATAGCTATTGACTTCTGTTGTCTTCGTTCATCTTTACAAAAACACTGATTTCTTTACCATTTAAAACAGCATCTTTGGATATCTTTTTTAGCTGGAGATACTGTTGTTCTAAAAAACTACAAAAAAAATCATACACATACCATACACATACCTTAGGAATGGTATAGCAGAACATTTTCACGGTTGTAAACCTTGACTTTTCCAAACCGCGGTATACCTTAAAAACATCTGATTAGTGGATGGGGTGAATGTAAATCCACCATTTGGACTTTTCAAACAGTAGATAAAAGACTTCCAGTGGGTTAAAGTCCGCTATGAAAATGACTATAGCATTCACCACAAAGCCAGTGTGACTGAGTTTGCAGGTAACAGCGTTTGCCACTGAATCTACACAATTTAAGTGAGCGGTTCCGTTTAATCCTTAATTTAATTGCCAGGATGCTGTCAGCCATGCAAATGGCAGCTTTATGTAAAATGTAACACCTACACCATCGCAAAAGAGCATGCATTTACTAAGATTAAACTAATATTGCAGCACATGAAAAGACCTGTATTGCCATTAAGATGACTTATGCAAATAATAAGTTATATTTAGGCCCACACAGAATCTGCACGTGCAGAAATCTGAAGATTTCCGCAGATTTTTACTTATTTACTTGTGTAAATTTATATTTATTCAGTTTTTAAATTAATTTCACTAATATTATTGTGATTTATTCATTCATTCATTCATTTTTCTTTTCGGCTTAGTCCCTTTATCTTTTAATCTAAGGTCGCCACAGTGGATAAGAATAGTAATATTAAAATGTTCATGTGATTTATTTACAACAGTTTGTAAAATAGTATTTTAGTAGATGTTAAATGAAATACTTGCTTTGTTCACCAAATAAGTGGATCTAATTGGATTTCCATTGTAAACATTAAATTAAAGTTAAAAAGTTATTATTTTTTGTTTAATATATTAAGTTTTTAGTTACGAGACTCCTAAAATCATTCCCCATAAATCCACAGATTTTACTAAATTCTCAGCAGAAGTAGCTGCAGATTCTGTCTGGCCCTAGTTATATGTCAATAGCATTTATGCAATATCAGACACCACCCATGAGAACACCACAGTTATTATCGTTTTATGTCAAGCAGTGCGTGCAGGGCCGGTGGGCGCATGCATTTATTTTTGAAGGTTAAATGACCCAGTTAAGTATGATTTGTGATAAAACACCTTAATGTTGTAATACCTAGGTCATAGCCACGTCATTATACACATCTCTGTCCTTGCAAACCACTAAACCAATGCACACACGCAGGTTAATATTGCAGTCACTTCTTGTAGTAACCAGTAGATGTCACAATTGTCCCAAATACCACCTTATGAATTTCTAAAACTCCAGTGTTACTGACTAATGGAAGATATAGAATGACAACTGATATTTACAGCATATACAGTGCTCAGCATAAATGAGTAAACATATTTTGGTGCATTCCAACAAAACAGATTAAATAGATATATTTATAAAAATAATATTTTATTCACTGAACATCTTTAGAAATGGAAAGATTATTCATGCAAAATTTTCAAACAAAATTTCAACAAAATCTTTTGTTTATCTCGATTTTTGATATATTTTTTTAAATCGTATTTGTATTTTTCCATAAAATAATAATTTGAGCTACTAATTTTTGACCGTTATCGTAAGTTATTTTGTTAGATTAGCTCCAAATTTGGCTTTAGTACTGATTAATCTAATGTATAGTCATCAAATATAATATTTTAACGCATCCTACAGAAAATATGAATTGAAATGAAAGTTTGTGAGGGGTGTACCAATATATGCTGAGTATTTTTGTATAAATCACAATAAATTTCAATGTCCAAATAAACTGTTCAAATTAAAGATTTAAATTTATACCCTTATATATACACCCTTTTGGGGGATATTTGAAACGTGTGCATTATTTAACCTTTTAAAGTCTAATGCTATTTTGGGATTTCTGCCTGGATTTTGCCTACACAAATTTAAAAGCTTCCCAAATCCACATGCAGAGGTGTAAATGCAAAAAAATTGTATCATTTTAAAGAAAACCCTTTGAATTTTCATAAAACACTATTGAAAGTATTTAAAATAACAGTATATGTTGTCTGTGTTGTAATAAACCCCCCCAAAAAAGAGGTGCTTTTTGTATTTTTTTTTATAAACTCAAATATGAAAGTGTATCTTTTAGGTTCTGTATGGTCTATGTTGCTGTAATAAATTTTGCTGGTTCTTGCACATGTCTGTAATCATAGGAAAAAAGAAAAATGTCTCTGCCATAATCTATGCAAAAGTTATTGTATTCCAACTGATGAGATGTGCTATACCCTTTATGTATTTTCTGCCTTCCAAAGTTTGAAAGCCTTCCATATCCAAATGCATTGCCATAAATGAAATATTCCAGTGTAATTGAATAGAAAACCGTTTGAATTTACATAAGAAACTGCTGAAAGTAATCAATAATATTTGATATGTTTTCTGTTTTAAAATGAACCACTTCAACATTGGGCGATTTTTATTTTTTGTTCTAAAATGCTTTAATGAAAGGGTGTAGATTATCTATTTAGAGAATTTGGCTACTCCAGACAGTTCTGCTTGAAACCAGCCGAGAGCAGCAAACACTAGGAAAAAGAATTTTATCTCTATCATGTGAATACTGGGAAAGTTTTACATGATAATAACTATAGGAACATGAGTTTACATTACTTATTTTATCTCCTTTCCATTTTAGGCATCATAACAATATATATCAAAATATATCAAAATTGGCCAATGACTATAAAATATGAAAATAAACCAATGTTCAATACCCAGTTCGGGTATTCAGTATACTGTGTATTTAAGTGTAAATAACTTTTGTACAGTAACATAAAAACCGAAGTGATGCAAATGTGCAGAAAACATAGCTTCTACACTCTCAAACGGAACCACTTATGGGGTGTTGCGCAACCCGGGACCTTTCAAAATTAAAGGGGAAGTCAATGATGTCACAAGACCTGCCACTGGGTCCGCAAAGTTTGACTGGTTAGACTTTCAAAATCTCCTCCTTTATACAAGGTTTTAGTCAACAAACTTATTCTCTGTTAATGAAGTCTCTCAAAACTGTAAAAAACGTCAAAGCTCAGTCTATTGTAAGCTATTATGAATCTGTTTTTGGCGTCTTATGAATGTCTTCCATGTGTTTTTTTTTTGTTTTGTTTTTTTTTAATTGCAATTATCTTTGGAATTTTTGTTTGTTGCCTGTTTTTGCTGTATTTGTAAATTACTAATGCAAAATAAAAAGAATAATAAAAAAAGAAGCTACGAGAAAAAAAAAAGTTTGACTGGTTAATATGATTTAAGATGATTCCTTTTGTCTTGAAAACAACCAAAGACGAAAAAAAAAAAACTGAAATCACTGCCTTTAATTTGGAAAATAACTTACACTTATGTTGATGATTTATTATTTTTTTTTTGGTGAACTATCCCAACACCCAACGAAATCTTCCAGTGTTGTTTACAGTACAGTATATTAAATTCTAGTCTACTATGTTGGCTGTTCCTTCCTATAAAGCTGCTTTGGCAGGTAGTTTACATGAAGATGATCCCTGAATGAGGATCCCTTTGGAATTGTCATGGGAGGTGTTACATTCCTGAGCAACAGAAAGCCTCAGCTGGAGGATTAGCCATATTCTACCATTCTCATTGCACACTTCATTATTTACATTCTAGTGTAAAGTTCACTCTGGCTTAGAATAATGTTTCAGTAGTTTCTTAGAACATTGTCTTCAGGATTTGCTTACAATTTATCTGTCCTGTCATTGTAACTGAGAAATAAATTTGCTTGGTTGCACTCGTCTATAGCACAAAATACCTTTCACAAAGACACTAGACAACGAATCTCTTATTTACAGTACATGATAGCTATGCTTTTTATGAATAATGAGAGGCTTTGATTGTACAACTTAGTTTTTCTCGAAATTTGTTTGTTGCTAATTTCTTATGACAATTCTTGTGAAGCTGAAAAAAAAACGCTGCCAATTTTCCTTTGAAGCATATTCAATCCTTTTTCGGGGAGGTGTATGTTTTGTTATGCACTTGTAAGTTAGTAGAGGAAAGCTTATGTTGTTTATTACTTTTCTATTACCTGTTTAGATCATTTAGTTCTCTCTGCGGTTTGTTGTTTTTGCCAAATCCTCTCCTGAAGTTTAAATTGTTAGTTCCCCCAAAGATAAATATTCTGTTATAAATGACTGACTAGGGCTGCACATCTCATCGAAAAAAAAGATCACGATCTCGATTCGACCCTACACATGATCTTAATTCCATTTTTTCTACGATTCAGCCAATTATATTTCCAAGGTCAGGAGAGAAGCGTAAAGGCGGTCGCACAAGTTTCACATTGTGCAACATGGACACCTCCAAATGGTGTTAAAAGTGTCACATACTGTATTTATAAGGTATAATTCAAACATAATTTCTATCATAATGAAATGATGTATTCACGGCCGCAAAATCACACATGAGCTAACGCACTGTTTGTTTACTACCGCGAGGATGTGCACGTGCCCGCCAATGTAGTCTACTTTAGTGAAAAGAGCCTGCATAGGCAGTAAATAACAGCTAATAAAGTTGTAAATAACGTTCAGTTTGTTGCACAGAGCGATCATTTGGGAGTCGCGAGAGAAGTATGATTTGCATGTATGTTTTATTTTTGACCGCAGCCATGACATGAGTGCACTCGGCAGTGCACATCATTTAAATGATCATATCAGATTTTAGAGTAATGATAGCGACAAACATTTGATATGTTTTTCTTTCATAGTGAACACAAAGTATTGTGCATGAAGAAAAATGTTTAACAGTGTCAGTATTACTACAAGATATATAATGACATCTGATATTTAAAGCATATAGCAGTGTTTTCGTATAATCCTATTAAATTCTAATGTTTAAATAAACTGTTCAATTTAAAGATATATTTATACATACTTTATTAGAAACTTGTACAGTATTTAATATGATTTTTAAGAGCAACCAAAGACGATCTTCATCAATTTGACAGCACACGTTGCAAACTGGTCACAACACAAACAACTGAAGAAACGCGCTGCAAATTAATCACAACACAAACAACTGAAGAAACACGCTGCAAATTGATCACAACACAAACAACTGAAGAAACACGCTGCAAATTAATCACAAC
>CAIGQZ010032119.1:916167-946691 GCA_903798205.1 Danio tinwini | reverse complement strand
GAGAGAGAGAGAGAGCAAGAGATCAATCGAAATAATTAATTTTTGTCCGAAAGTGTCGGTCAAGTGATGTTGATGTGAACAGCTGAAGCTGTTAAATAATTTGTAACTCATTTATTATTAAAGATGATGATTAAAAATTATAATACTATTCATTTAATTCAATAATGCAATTAAAACATTAATGCAAAATGAGCTAAATATCTTCTTTAATATCATCATAGGTCTCAGCTCTTGACGATATCTTTGCCTACACAATACTACCATCTATTGGCACAACCCTATTAGGCACAATCCAACAGTTTGGTGACGCTGTCTGAGCCTTACATCATCATTTTTATTATTATGCACGGTAATACTGTATACCGAGGTAAAATAGGGAGGAGGTTTGACGGTATTAAATTTTGGATACCGCCCAAGCCTAAACTGGACAATTACAATTGAAATTAATTTACAATTAAAAATCAACACTTTCAAAGTATGATTAAACTCAACACTTATTAAAATGAAAAATTCAGAAATCAATCGTAACAATATCATTAAACTAACAGCTCAAACCTGTAACCATATGATTAAAGCCCAAATTCAAGCATATTCAAACTAGATTTTTTTTTCTCTCTCTCAGTGTCTTGAAATGTGAAAACTAGAAACCCACCAATGTGATTAAAAATAAAAAATCTTAATGTCATCAAACAAAAAATTCAAAAACATGACAATTAAAGAATCTTAAAACTATCTTCAAATAAAAGATTCAAAAAACATAACGTGTGTAAAATAAAATAATTTAATTATTTTCTAAACATTTTTCATTGATCTATTTAATGTCTCCTACATGACAAACTATCCAAACTATTGTGTTTTACCAACATCTACACCTACCACAACCCTAAACCCAACCTCACAGTAACCTGTTGTGTTTTATTAACGTCTACACCTACCACAACCCTACTATAAACCCCACCTGCTCTAAATACTGTAGGGTGAATGATTTAGAAAAAAAGCTAATAAAAACAGATTTCTTTAGGGAAATGTTGCAAGAAATATCCTTATTGCAATAGTCAACAATATTGCAGATCACATTTTTTGCCATTATTGTGCTGCCCTTGCCTCGTCTTAAAGGCAGATGAGTTGTTACAGGTAACAGTAACATTTGCCATCATCAGGCAAATTTCATAATCATGACAGCTCTGAGGCACAAATATACACCCTCACAAACATGCATTGGCTGTTTGCTGCTAATGTCCTGCCTCCATGTGCAAATATTACATAAGCTCTGGATTAAAGCCTGGAGTTAACAAAGCTGATAATCAGTCATAGTACCAACAAAGCCTAATTTTGTCAACTCAAAACTAATCATGTAATACTGTTTGTTCAGCCATGATCATGGTACAGGCCACAAGCCTAGTGGTATCAATAAATGGTGTAATAACACAAATGTTTGCAGTAATATAAGCTGCTGTGTAAGCAGTGCATCCTTTTTGTAGGCTGCCCATTCAATAAGCTATTAAAGACCCAAAACTTTTAATCCATAGTGAACAGAATCAACAAAAACAACCACTAGTGAATAAACACACATGCATTTATTGATTCAACAGTCACTTTTGTCCATGCCAAGGACCAAAGAAGGATATAAAGGCATCCAACATTCAATAGTGTTCATAGTGTAATCCGCTTAAATTCCATTCTGTGGCAGGATTCTCTAGGTCAATTTAATTGAAATACCATTCGTAAAGGTCATGAATCTCTTTATATTCCTTGTGTTTGGCTATATATTGACAGGCAGTGCAAATGGGCAGATCAAACTCCTGCTGCTGCAGTAAATGAGGAGTTGCAAAGTAATATTTCCTCCAGTCAAAGTACCGGCGATACGCATCTTCATCCTTATCCAGCTGAAGCAGATATTCTGCCACTGACTTTGGATCTGGGAAGTCCTGCACATGAATAAAGGCGTCTCTGGGATAAAAGTTTTCATAGTTCTTTCTTGGAGGACCCAAAACCACAGGAACAGTTCCTACTGAAAGAGGACCATTGATCTTCTCAGTGATGTAGTCCTTGTGGATGGAGTTCTCAAAGGAAAGGTAAAATTTACAGCTAGCAATGGTAGGATAGTAGTCCTTATGATCCAAGTGTGATGCGTAAGCCCTCCCAAACATAGTGACGCTAATATGTTTGCTGAACTCTTGATAAAACGTGTTCCTTGCGCCAACACCTGTTACAGGAGCGTTATTACTCACAATCCAACAAACCAGTTTGTCTTTTTTGGGAATGACAAAGTCATCGGCTGGTTTCTTCCTCACAGTCAAATGCAACCTGGTGAAAATATCAGCATCCTGCCTGTAGCTGAGAGTGTGGTTGAACAGGTTTTCCAGACCAGGCTTTTTCTGAGTGTTGGTCGGTGATTCCAAATGAAACCAAATCCACTTCTGGAACGGAGGACGAGGAGACGGAGGAAGGTTGGAGAGATCCCAACTAATAGACTTATGATAAATGAGGACAGCGTCTGCATCGCTGTAGAGAGATCGATTATCTGTCAACAGACAACTATCAATATTGAAGAGATTTTTACAGTCATTCAGGTCAAATCTGAAGTTTTCAGGCCAGAACCACATCAGGAGAATAGGTTTGTTTTCTGCTGTGTCAGTAAGAGAGTTGCTGCTTTTAACAGAGCTGCTTTCATAGTGTTGAACAAATTGAGGAGGACACGACGGTGAAGGTGAAAACCAGAAAAACATAATGCTCAAACAGACGATGCCTGCTAATGCCACTACTATACCCAGACGACACAGTGATAAGCCATTTGTTCTTGACATTTTCAGATCTAGAAAGAATTTTTGAAGTGAATATTTTTCAAAGATAAGAATTAAAAGAAACAATCAATTGAATGCATGACAGAAGCTACAGCATAGCTCATGAGTTAATCATTAAAGCTTTATAAGCTTCTAAACATTAATACAATTTTAACAAATTTGTTTAAATGACATTATTGGTACTGATGTTGTTAACTCAATTCCTCACCTGATTAGAAGAAATGTGTAATCTTAATGTGGTGTCCCAAAGCAAGAGTCTGATAATTACACTAGATGAGATATAGTTTCCCTGTAAAGAATGGGCAAAAAAAAACTGGGTTGTTGAGCACAGCAACACCAAACCATACTAATGCTTAAGACAAGACTTACAACACAGACAAATCACAATTCACTATGTAAAATGACACCGTCCCTCTTGGCAGTTAGTAATCTAACCCAACATGTGTACACACAGAGCCTTAAAATTATTAATGATCGAAGCCCTATTCTCCATAAATAAAATGAGTTGACGCTCTCAGGAAGAAGGTATAGGGTACCAGTTTGTACATTAAATAGGTATAAATTCTCATTAGGTCCATTATCATATCAATGATTATTGATTCTATAATAGTTCAATTAAAGAGTTTTCAAAATAATTGTTTGCTGCAGCCCTACAGCCAATGGTGACTGCTACATGTCACCTGCTCTGCTAAGAAGGTAAATTAACCTTCCATCTGTTCACTATCAGTACAGGATCCTGAAGTAGGCTGTTAGGAAAGTTGTCCGACTGTACTCACCCTAGCGACTTCAACAGAAAGACCAGGACCTCACACCACAAAAATACTATCTATCTGCAACTGCTTCATCAACCTACCAAAGACACACTTCCCTCAGGGGAATGCATGACGAGTATTTGTGGTTTCCTTTTAGCCTTGTAATTCAATGCCGCCGCTATGTTGCCATCTCTTCGCTGCTGTACTTGTTTTTAGCAGATGACAGTAGCTGTATAAACAGTGCTCTCAACATCCAATCTTGTACATCCATATCTTGACATTATATTGGCTGACATTGGTCATTTTTTAGCCAATCCCTAATTGTCTAATCCCAACCCTCATCCCTAACAAAAAAAAAAACCCACCTAGAATTAATTCTATTCAGTATGTAGGAATGATCAACCAATTGCATGCGTGTTCAATAAAAAGTCCGGAGAGGATTTTCAATGCCAACAATATTAGTAATTTATTATATACAAATGATTCAATTCAGAGCTCTGGGTCACGTCTGTCCCTTACGTTACACCAATACAATACAAGAATTACATTCAGGAGGTCCGCAACAACTCTGCATTTCCCTGACTCTAGTATTTCTGATTTAAGATGGAAAAGTTTCTACAATCTTCTCTGAGCACATAAGCTAACATTATTACCAGATAAGGCATGATCTGCAACATTCTGTCTTCACACTTCTAATCAAGGGTCATTGTACAGGAACTCTAAGTGAGAAAATAAAGTTACTTGTGAAATGGATGTTCTATTCATTTGCCTTCAGTTCTCAAGCATGTCACAAAAGAAAAGTAGTTTGGTTAATATATCACTGTGCAATACATATAATAATACATTTTATTTATAATGCGCTTTACTAAAACCTGTAAGGTCCAGCCAGTTAGTCCAGCGACGGTGTCTACTGGTGGATGAAGGTTAATTGCCTGTTCAGTCTTTCCAGTGCACAACAATGATTTACTTTAAATTTAACTCACTTCTGACTCCAATTTTAGTATGAGGTGGTTTAGAAAATTTATTTATTCATTCTCGTTTTATCTGAATCCAATTATAAAACATTGATAAGATTATTTAGTTTCTTTTGATATTAATTTAGATTATGATTGAATATTCTGTACTATCCGTTTTTGTAAATTATTCTCGTTCATTCGGATTCCTATAACATCCCGAGTCTTGTAGCGACCGAGTATACAGTCTCTTAAACACAAACATGTCAGTATTGGTCATTAAACAGAGGCGATTAACCACTATTCTAAAAAGGCCAAATCCTACTTACTCAGATTAGAATATTTTTTATGTGGTCCCCATAGATCAGCTATCTACTAAATCAGAAATTTAGAGATGAAGGTCTATCCCCTTAGATAGCCTTTTACCGTCTAAGAATACGTGAATTAATGCCAATGTGTTAGTCGGAGCTCTAAGAACATCGCATAGCATGCCATGCTGCTCCGTCTATCGTGTTTAGTCCGTTACTAACCTATACAGGGGTTTGTGGTGCTATAGACTTAATGTAATCTACTAAAGATATAACACGAGATCTGTTTGAAAAATTCAAAACATAACAATTTATTAGTCAGGTAAATGTCTATTATGCCAATTCATTCATTTAATTCATAAACAATTAATACAAGACATCAAATTATCAAAGATAAATCCAAGATCAAAAGATGCATACCTGACATCAAAATATACATAGCATGGAGCATGAGAGCTCCACACTACGGACTAATCTGGGTACAGAATCGCGTCGAACATTTAGAAACTTCTCCTTAAGTAGTCAAACCAAGAAAACTCCTCGAAAAAAGGGGTGTGTTACATTACAAAAGGCATTTGCATTTAGTGACATGTTAAATCTGAGGACTTTCTGCCTATAGGAAACAAATGGTCATTTGAATAAAGGCCCTCTAGGTATAGGCACACCCTTAGCAGTGGTTTAAAAGATATCTGAAGTTATATATCTATTATTTTGCATTTACATTTCAAATGATATCAGACATGATAGATAAAGTTACTTGCATTGATATAGAACATTCATACTTTGAAATGACCATTCTGTGTGAGTTAGGAGAAAGAGGGAGTGGGTGAACAGGGGGGTTTTGGGAGATGTTTCAAATGTAAATGAAGGAGAGGAGTGAGCTGACTTTTCCGCATTCCCACCTGGTGGGTTGTGGAGCTGATTGTCTCTGTGTTTTCAGATCATGTTTGAATTGTCAAAGACATCAAAATATTTGTGGTATCTCAAATCTTACAAACCCAAAGCACTACAACGAAGAAATCAAACATGCAACAAAAATCTAAAATATAAACACATTACAGTAATCAAGAATCTAAAAATGTTTTTTTTTTGTTTTTAGCATCTTCTTAAAACTAGCTAGTGTGGAAGGATTTCATACAGAATAAGGGAGAACATTCCATAACTTGGGTGCAGTAACAGAAGGCTCTATCCCCCATAGATTTTAATCTACAGGATGGCCATTGAAGGGTGAGAGTATCAGCAGACCTCAGGGAACTATAAGGCGTGTACTAAGCCCTTTTCACACATACAGACCTTTCCGGAAAATTACCGGCAATTTTCCTGAAAGGTCTGTATGTGTAAACAGGTCCTTTTTGAAAATATCGGTAAATAAGTTCTGGCAATTTTCCGGAAAGAGAAGTTATAACAGCGGTAATTTGCTGGAATGCTGCACTGTGTGAATGTAGAAGGGAAATTGCCGGAAAGAGCGCATTCACGCGAGAAGTCTACTCCAGCCAATCAGAACATTCAGACGTATTAACATCCGCACTGTTTATTAAAATAAAAGTATACTGAATATTTTTCCAGACACATTTAGCTGCTAGATGTTAGTCAGTTAGTCTATTAGGGTTGGGCGACGTTGACCAATTTGGCATCGTACGATGTCTAATGTGAAACATCGCGATGGATGATGGCATCGCCATCGTAGGTGGGGTGGGGGTGGTTGTTGTTAAATATCAATTAATTCATAACTAATTAATTAATTGTAGCTTACTGTTTTCACTACCTGACCCACATGGTCTTTGCTTTACCCATAACCAAACCATAAACAAATAAAGTTACACACAAATTACCACCTGTCAATTACTTTTTTCCGCGGTACTCTGGCATGAATAGGCGGAGTGATCTGTGGTGTTATAATGGCTTTTCCCCACAGCTGGTGGAGGAGACGAGAGTTTATTTGGAGTTCCCTGTAATGTGCATTGTGATTGATGATAACTTCCTTATTTTATTATTATTATGAGGAAATAATAACAAGTAAAGATGCTAGGGCTCGACAATTTTGGTCACATATGCGGCCAAAATTTTCTGCAACCTAAAAATATATTCAGAAGCATTTGTGCGAGTGCAAAAATTATAGCCATGCGACCTGCTTTCACTGCAAAATCCTCACCGCATGGCCAGATTTAGGAGACATTCATGCAGAATGCATCTTTGCACCTAATAGCGCCAAATGCAGTGCTCAGGAACAGATTAAAACAGTTGTGTGAACTTGCTGAAGTAAAAAAAAAAAAAGCCTGCAATGCTTGCCCCGCCTTTGTGCTCTTCTTATTGGCCCACTGCTCTAGAACTGAACGCGAATGGATTGGTTAATATCAGCTGTCAATCACTCAGTCAATGCCTTCAGCCTTCAGATGACAGAAGCTACAACAGCGAAAATGTGAAGCTCTGAAGATGACAGAATGAAAATAACACTGACAGATTTAGTTTTAGAAAGCAACTAAAAGTCACTAATAATGGCACATCTTATTAGTGATCATGTGCTGAATGTTAATCCACCATTTACACTTTTCCAAGAGTGGATAAAAGACTTCCAGTGGCTTTAAGTCCGCTATGAAAATAACTAAAGCCATTCACTGTAAAGTCTGTGGAACGGGGTTTTAAGCGCAAAAGGTGTATAATTCTTCATTTAATCCTCACGATGCTGTCAGCCGTGCAAGCGGCAGCTATATGTAAAATTTAACACAGCTCATGAAGAGACCGTTACTGCTATTAAGATGACATGCAAATAATAAGTTATATATCAATATAAATGTGAGACGGGTGGTGGATTGCGATGGATGCCAGCTCAGCATGAAGTTTATCGGCCATCTGCGATAGACGATGGCATCATCTATCGGCCCAACCCTAGTTTCTATGTTCCTTCTGAATGCCAACTGTGTAGAAAATTATCAATAAAATGCTTATAATAAACCGCCGTTTATTTACCCTCAAGCTCTGCTTTAGTTGCTTGTGCACGTGAAGTGCAAGTGCTCTGGTAAGCGCCAGCACACACACCTCGACATGTAAAAGTGCTCCTCCATGTTTTCATCGAAGTTGTTCACAATAATTATCCATCCACAGAATTAGTAATTTAGTCAAACATGTAAACATTTAGCTGCGGTTTGCGCAAGTGCCTATGGATGTCCCTGGGACAAAAGCAGCTGCATAAATGCTAAAGCTTTAAATAAAAGTGAAATCATCAACAAAAGCCGGACCCCATCTATGTTTACAAATACAAGCTTGGCCATTTAGAGCTTGTTTCTGGTTGATGATGTCAGATATTACCGGTATTTTAGAATGGATGTATAAACAGTCTTTTCCGGAGAACTTCCAGAACGTCTTGCCTGTGTGAACAGCACTGTTTTTTAATTTTCCGCTAAAGTCTTTCCGGTAATTTTCCAGATATTTACTAGTATCATTGTGTGCAAGGGGCTAATGTCACAGATATAGGAAGGAGCTGTACCATGCAAGTGTGAGTGTTTTAAAAACAATACAGGACTCAACTGGAAGCCAATGCAAGCTATAAAGCACACCAGTGATGTGCTGCCATGGTGGAGTGTGTGTGAGAATGCGTGCTGCTGAATTTTGAACATACTGCAGCCATTTTATTCATTAATTTATTGAATTATAATAGTCAACCCTGGAAGTGACGAATGATATAGGTTTTATTTAACAGTTTTTAAAAAAAATCATAGTTATAACAAGTTTCAGAGTTATAAATTCAAACAAATTTTGTTCAAACGTATTTACACTAACAGGGTTAATATTGGTAACTCAAAAGATAGGTTCTAATAAATTCCATAAAAAAAGTTTTAATCAAACAATGAACTAAAAAGAGGCAAAGAAGGTGATGTTTCAATAATAGTAACACAAATTTGAAAGGTGTTCACACTCATGACATGTTTCTTTTCTGCTGCAATTTTTAGTTTTCGTAAAAGAGGAATATTTAAAAAATAATCGTGTTTCATTTTCTTTTTATTATAAAAAAAAAAAACACACATCAGGTCCAAACATACATTGAATGTGAAAATGCTACACAGATTTTGAATGCACTGTGAAGGATAAACAATATTAAACATAAGTTAACCTACTAACATGCTCGGTGTTCTCAATGTCATATCCCAGTTGTGCAGTGTTCTTTGTTTTCCAGTTCATTGACTGTATTGTGTTTTGGTTATTTCATATCGGTTTTCTCATGACACACCCTACAAGCCCCTGACTACTTTTGGGTATCTTCTTTCCTTTGTCTTTTTATTCCAACTGCAGAGAAGTCTTCATATTGTTTGCTGAATTATAGAGAAGTTACAGCAGCCACTGAATTGAGGAACACATGTAATTCATTCTAAATGAATTCTGTTCCTCTATAAAGCATTAGTTTGTTGAATGTTGTGGTGGTGGATGAGGAGATTCCCCCCAAAAATTAATAAAGTGCTTTGAGTACCCAGAAGAGCTATACTGTATAAATGCAAGTAATTATTATTATTAAAATGTAGTGCAGCAGCTGGTTAACGCTACCACAATGTCATAAACATCAATGTCATAAATGGAAAGAGTCTTATATTTGACCCAAAACTGTATTCACAATCTGATTTTACATGGCTTCATATTGAAAAAAAAAAACTGTTTAGTTTTGCTAGTGTTCGACACTAAAACATTTCCTTTCATGACTCTTAAGATCGCAAAGCCAAATTTACAGTAACAGAAATTTCCAGCTTGATGTCACATAAATGCTAACTACTTTACCTATTGCTAGAAAGTGGCTAATTTATACAAATTCATATGATTTCGTTCATAAAAAACACTTTTTAATAGAAGGTGTGCCCCCAAACCCCACCTCTCATTGGGGATGAGCAAATCTTACTAAAATGTATGAATGAGATTAGGGCTGCACGATTAATTGAAAAAAGATCACAATCTCGATTCGACCCTACACACAATCTTAATTCAGCTTTTCTACGATTTAGCCAATTATTCAAGGTCAGGAGAGAAGCAAGGCGGTCGCGCAAGTCTTCACAGCAACATGGACACCTCCAAATAGCGTTAAAAGTGTCACATACTGTATTAGTAAGGTATAATTCACCTAAAAATGTCATTTCTGTCTTAATGTAATGATGTATTCGGGGCTGTGATCTCACGAGGAAACGTAAGTATTTTGCGTTTTGTCAGTTTAGTGGCTAATTCGTACGAGTTCAGTCGTACAAAAATGTACGGTTTTAAAAAGGAGGCGTGGCACCTAACCCCACCCCTAACCCCAACCGTCATTGGGTGATGAGCAAATCATACCTATTTGTACAAATTAGATCGTACGAATTTATACAAATTAGCCACTAAATCAAAAAGTTACGAATTGCTGTGAGATTGCGTTGGAAAACACAAATTAGCTGACCACGAGCTGTTTGTTTCAACTAAGAACGTGCATGCCAATGCACGCTACTTTAGTGAACAGAACCTGCATAGGCTGTGAATAAACAGGTAATAAAGTTGTAAATAACGTTTTCAATCATTTGAGGGTCGTGCGGGAGGATTGATTAGCATGTCTGTGTTTTTCTCGCAGTGACGGCAGTCATGAGCCGCACTCGGAAGTGAAAGTGAAGCTGGCGCGTGCACATTTAAATGATCAAATCGCATTTAAGAGTTATGATTACGACAAGCATTTGATGTTTTTTTTTTTATAGCTAACATTATAGTGCTGTGCATGAAAATAAATGTTTACTGTGTCAGTATAACCCAGTATACCCTAGCCTATATAATGTTGAATATAATGCAAGGAATCTGATAATGACAAATGTCTTATATGAGTGAAAACAAATGGTCTAATAATGTTGTCAATGACAAGCATATGTCTCAAACCTAATAATTCAACTTCAGAATTATGAATAGTTATATTCTGATGTCATCATATTACTGTGAATTAACAAACAGGACATATTGAAAGTCTGTTCAAGTCCACTATAATGACTATACAAAATGTAGCATTTTAAGCAACAGTAGACCTACACGTATGCCTAATATTATTGTTGTTTTACCATATGTTTGAGAATTAACAATAATAATAGCCTACTAATATTAACCTCTGTTACGGCTGCTGCCTGTTTGTGCTTGTGTGTGCGCGTGTGTGTCATAACGTCACTCACTGTTTGTTTTCTAGAGTGGTCCGCCTTTGCGCACCTGCGGCGAGTTGCGCTATTTGCAAACTGGCTATAAATATGGACCGACATTAAAGGGCACCTATTTTACTCCTTTTTTAAAGATGTAATATTAATATTATGGTTCTTCTGAGTGTGCCAGTTTAGGTTCAGTTTAAAACACAATTCAGATTTTTTTATTATGATGTGTTAAAAAGTGTCATTTTGGGGGTGTGTACACAGTTCTCTGTTTTAGGGGCGTGTTGCTTCACATGAAAATTAGTTTCGACTTCCCGCCCAACTTAACAAGGGGGTGGAGCCAAGAGCTCCATCGCTTTGTGTATGGCAACAGACAGGCAGACAGAGAGAAGCAACATGAGTGAGAGCACCAGCATTCAGCTGTACATGTACGACTCAACACAGACCAAGCAGAGACTGCAAAATGATTTGTGTCTTTGTATAGTTTTACAGCCAACTGTGTGCTAGTTTAAAGCTCCGAGCTTGTAGCCTACACCGAGACTAATAACCAAGCACACTGAATTAACTTTGACTGAAGGGCATCACACACCGGATGCACGCGACACGGTGG
Source organism: Danio tinwini (assembly GCA_903798205.1). Classification (NCBI taxonomy): domain Eukaryota; kingdom Metazoa; phylum Chordata; class Actinopteri; order Cypriniformes; family Danionidae; genus Danio; species Danio tinwini. The sequence continues at coordinate 935,139 of CAIGQZ010032119.1, read as the reverse complement.
CACATGACAGTTGGAAGTATCGCACACTTGCAGCGCCGGTGTGTGTCCCCAGATAGAAACTTATGTTAAGAATTCAGAAATGCATGCCGCTGCGTGACGCAACGCTGAGTGTCGCGACGCTGCGTGTCGCCAAGCGGCGCTTCTGGTGTACGACCTGCTTGAGGCTATTACTAAAGGGTGACATACACCGGATGCGCCGCTCAGAGCCACGACACGACACCAGATGAGCACATTTCAATGTTATTTAAAATGAGGCACGTAAAGCAAAGCTCTCGCACTTTCCAGCTGCACCTAGTTAAGATGACGGAGCTTCTGTGACTGCGGGAAATGCAAAACGCTAAAGTTTAAGGAAGACGCAATGAAAAGTACACATGTATGCAAAGCCACCAAAACTCACAAACACTGGCAGCGAGGAGAGCGATAACTTGGTGAATGTTGAGCCTAATGACCCTTACATCTAAAAATAGAGCAAGGGTGTTCTTTGGTGACATCGCTTTGACTCACACGCTGAAAATGGCGGACGTAAAACAACATACTGAGGATATGGTAATGCACACCTGTCAATCAATATTGGTGGGCGGGGGGACCGCACTCCTACGTCAAGTTGCGGTCGATCTCAAAACTTGTTAAATTGAAAAAAAAGGCCTGAGTGTGTTTATATCACTCCAATATGACGGTCTATACACTATACCAACACATATGTCTGTCCAAACAGCTTGAAAAGTAAAATTTTCACCATAGGTGCCGTTTAAGCGGGGAGAGGAGACTTAACTGCCAGACATCAAGCTTCATTTATTTTCTTTAGTTTCTTGTTGTTGCTTTTTGCTTAAGTCTTAGTTTATTATGCTTTGTTAATTGTTGGGTTGTTAGTCTTATGTTAGTGTTGAATATTTGTTGGAGAACATGAGTTTTAATTCTTTATTCATTCTTGCATTGTTGTGACACATGATTTTGATTTGATTTGTGTTGTTGTAATAAATTTACTATTTAGACAACTTGATTCATGTGTACTCTTTATGTTGCGTTCCCTTGATAATCATTTTTGTCTTTAAAAGAAAGGGTTCATAACAACCTTATTTTACATCTACAGAATCCTGAGAAAATTGTGATCTTGATTAAGCAAAAAAAAAAAACATGATTCACATTTTTGCCAGAATCGTGCAGCCCTAAATGAGACCCTACAAATTAACCTCTTAATCAAAAAGGAAAAAAGATGCAGAAGATGTAGCATAGAACAAGATGGGGGTGATGTGGTGTTGCCCATTGCCCATGCCTAAATCCACCACAGCGTTTATGAGAGTGTAGTTTAAAGACAAGAGCAAACAAACACAACAATAATTGAGTGTGTTGTAGTGTTTCCTAATACTTTATCACCAATGTGTAGATTTACTTCACATTAGCATAACCAACAGCGGAGACACATCTTGCACTCAAATGGTGTTCTACATAGACGTGGGTGATTAAAACAGTATCTGTATTTATTGACCGAACACCATTGTCAATAGTAATAAAAAAAAATTGTTATGTAGTTTGGGCATGAAGACTTAAGTTTCATTAAAATGTTGGAAGGAATGTTCAAAAGTTTAGGGTGTAAGTTTGTCATTTACAATAGATGTGCACAACTTAGGGCGCAAATAGGGAGCGATGCGCACATTTCAAAAACATTTGTAATTTCCAGAATGCCACAAGTGCACCGTGATTTATGCAAGTAGAGCAAACCAATCAGCTTTACACATATACACATTTCAGTAATAACGGCAGACTAAGTACTTCAGACAAACACAGCGCACCCAAACACTGCAGTGCTTTTTACTTTTCTCCATAAACTTGTATCGGAGTTGCAGCAATGGTTTGTCTGTTTGTCATCCTCTGAGAAAACATTTGATGGTCACCTAGTTACAAGAGATGCCAGGAAAGCATGAGCGCAAAGCACATAAAAAATTGATGAAGGAAAACCACGCGCTCGCACTTTTCAAACCTTACAAGTTTTGGGTTGCGTCATCACCACTTCAAGTCAGAATAACAACACACGTGAAAATGAGGGCTGTGGCTAGAAGCAGTGAGGAGATTGTAAATAAAAAAGGATGTAAGAATGTTACCAGAGTGGCTTTTCGGTTTATTTTCTAGTGCATCTCAGCCACTACCATGCCATCTGAAAGGGTTTTTAGCATGGGGGGTAATAAAGTCATCCAACTTCACTATTTATAATGTAGCAATATTTATTTAAATAAAGATGGCTGGTTCCTTTACTTAAAAGCTCAGGTTTGATCATCATAATTTGTTTCGTTTACAGTGTTTGAGGCTTATGGTATCATTATTATTCACACCTTTACAGATGTTGATCTACCTTTACAATTGCACACACGTTGTAACATTTTATTTATTAAGTTTAACCTTTTAATGTCTAGTGCTACTTTGGGATTTCCGCCTGGATTTTGCCTAACCAAATTTAAAAGCTTCACAAATCCACATGCAGAGGTGTAAATGCAAAAATTTTGTATAATTTTTAAGACAACCCTTTGAATTTTCATAAAACACTATTGAAAGTATTTAAAAATAACAGTATATGTTGTCTGTGTTATAATAAACACCTTAAAAAAAAGAGGCGCTTTTTGTATTTTATTTTTATAAACTCAAATTTGAAAGTGTATCTTTTAGGTTCTGTATGGTCTATGTTGCTGTAATTAATTTTAGTGGTTCCTGCACATGTCTGTAATCATATGAAAAAAAATAAAAATGTCTCTACCACAATCTATGCAAAAGTTATTGTTTTCCAACTGATGAGAGGTGCTATACCATTTTTTTATGTATTTTCTGCCTACTAAAGTTTGAAAGCCTTCCATATCCAAATGCATTGCTATAAATGAAAAATTCCAGTGTAATTGAATAGAAACCCCTTTGAATTTACATAAGAAACTGCTGAAAGTAATCAATAATATTTGATAAGTTTTCTGTTTTATGATGAACCACTTCAACATTGGGCGCTTTTTTATTTTTTGTTCTAAAATGCTTTAATGAAAGGGTGTAGATTATCTATTTAGAGAATTTGGCTACTCCAGACAGTTCTGCTTGAAACCAGCAGAGTGCAGCAAACACTAGGAAAAAGGATTGTATCTATTTCATGTGAATACTGGGAAAATAACTTTTTGATCATTGATATCAAATAGGACATATTTGCTTCTGCTTAGTTTTACATGATAATAACTATAGGAACATGAGTTTACATTAATTATTTTATCTCCTTTTCAATTTAGGCATCATAACATTATATCAAAATTAGCCAATGACTATAAAATATGAAAAGAAACCAATGTTCAATACCCAGTTCGGGTATTCAGTATACTGTGTATTTAAGTGTAAATAACTTTTGTACAGTAACATAAAAACCGAAGTGATGCAAATGTGCAGAAAACATAGCTTCTACACTCTCAAACGGAACCACTTATGGGGTGTTGCGCAACCCGGGACCTTTCAAAATGAAAGGGGAAGTTGATGACGTTACAGGGTCCGCAGAGTTTGACTGGTTAAGAGTCATTTTAACAGTTATGCTTATTTTATTATAAAGAGATCAGACATTTGACAAAATTTTTGGTTTTGACTATAACCATTTGCCTTAGCAAAGTTGGTGAATTAAACCAAAGTGGTTAAAATTATAATATTCCTAAATGGATTGTTAAAAAAATATTTAATAATTATCGATACCGAATGATATGAAACTTGATAACGGGATTTTTTATTTTTATTTTTTGCTGTATCGCCCAGCCCTAACTCTACATATCAGTTTTGAGCCATTGTCTGCACATGATCACTCCTCTTCAGATACTATTTACTCTGACATTGTCTTTGCATATGCAATAGTCTTTATGGTCATTTTTAAATAATTAGACGTCACATATCTGATGTATTTTAAAAGTGGTTAGTGCCTTTTAAAATCACACATCTTTACTTTGTGTTTGTGCTGCAGCGATTAAACTTACTGTACTTCATTTTCTATTGATTGCCGTTTCAGGTCAGTGATTCCTGCTCTTAATTGTGGCTGTATAGAGCAGGGGTGAGGAGGTTGCATGAGCCACGCTGCTGTGTTTAAATGGGGAGATGAGCTATAATAACTCTGACCTCCGACCTGTTGTGGTGACTAAAGCTCATTAAGCTGATCTGTGCACCGTCTTAGAGTGTCAATGTGTGTGCGGTCACAAAAGTGACGCTGACACACCCTCATCTGAAAATAAAAATAAAAAAGTTTCACACAGACTAATTAAAACAGAGATGGCGGCCCCAGTTTTCGCATTGTCAGTTTCATTTCTCCATGCATGTATCAAGAAGCAGTCACGGAGAGGTTTTTTTGCACTGTTGTTCCTTCTCTCGTTATTTTTGTCTATACACTAACACAAATCCTACAAGCACAAATGCTACTGGTCATGCTTTCATTGAGTAAGCTTGAAAGATGAGGAGCAGAGTAATACTAAAGGAGTGTGTGAGGAGGCCTTCAACCATGAGGGGGACAATCAATCAATCAATCGCTGCTGCTATTCCCTGAATGACAAAACTGTTTAGATATAAACATTGCAGGAATGAGTTCAAGACCTGGAGCATACAATGAAATGTTATGTCTGTTTCATTCATAACAGACACTAGAGCAGGAGTGGACAAATAAAGTATATTTGAAACCATCAATAATTTTTATGTAGAGATTATGCATGAGGGCGCCCTCGATCCTGGAGGGCCGGTGTCCTGCACAGTTTAGCTCCAACTCTAATCAAACACACCTGCTTATAGATTTCTAGTGATCTTGAAGACACTGATTATTAGCATGTTCATGTGTGTTTGATTAGTGTTGGAGCAAAACTGTGCAGGACACCGGCCCTCCAGGATCGAGGTCGCCCTCGTGCACCTCTACATAAAAATTATTAATGGTTTGAAATATACTTGCGGTGGTAGCCAGATTAAAACACACCATTTACCCACATCACATAAATAGTTAATTATATGCGACAAACAAAACATAATAAAACATTTTATAATAATTGTATTTATTATGACATTATTATTCTCTTTAAAAGGGGTCTTTAAAAGGGGTCATATTTTGGTTTTGGGGGTCTCCAAAAACACTTTTATTGTCTTATAATTAGGGCTGTCAATTGATTTAAAAAATTAACTAATTAATCACACTTTTTTGTGTTATTAATCATGATTAATCACGAATAAAAAAAAATCCAAAATACAGGCATTGCAAATATAGAAATTGAAAAATTATAATAATAAAGTATTGAATACAAACAATTGTATTCATTGTAAAGTTGTATTGCGAGTTGAGAACATTAATTATAAAGTAGAAACAATTTAGCTTTGTCCTCCTTAACATTTCGTCACCTTGGAATTATAAGGTTCTGTCTGCGTTCTGAATGATTTTGAGATATTGAGCTTCAAAATTTTTGCATTCCATAACAAACAGTATGTGTGTAACATTTGTTTTTTTTTAAATAAAATGTCCTAAAATGTAAACAACTTATAAAAAAAACATCCCATAATGTAAATAAGTTGTCATTTAATAAGAATATGTCAATAACTAAATTTTGACAAAAATGTGGGGTGTGGGGGGGGGGAGAGAGAGAGAGAGAGAGAGAGAGAGAGAGAACAGCACACTCCCTTCAGATCATCAACACGCACGATCGAATCAAATTTGCTTAAACTAAGCGTTCTAAAGTATGGCTTTATTTCTCAATCAAGGATTCTGACACATCAATGTGAAGCAGACGCTTTACAAAAGTTGCGTGTAGTGTGAAAACATGTCAAACTTAATGAAACATTTGAGGGCGCTTGGAGTCAACTTAGAGAGGAATGGGCTGTCTTTGACAGCTTGCGACATCATCTGGCGCTTTCACTGAGTACATTTACATAGAAATAGAAACTTACCGGTTTGCGGATAAAAGTGAGGACCGGGAGGGAGGGGGTGGGTGTCGCGGATGAAAGTGAGGAGGTCGGCTCTATGGGCGCGCCGACCCTGAACACACGTCGACCACAACAGGAAATAAAAAAAAAACTGCAACTGCGATAAATGCGTTAATTTTTTTTTACGCGTTAAATATTTCAAATTAATCACGTGCGTTAACGCGCTAATATTGACAGCCCTACTTATAATATGCATTTATTTTTATCTAATTATCCCAGAGACTCCCATATGAATCGTTCAGCGATTCATTTGTTCCCAAACCCTTTCTTAGTGTAATGCTAATCTGTGCTGATTGGACAGATGACCCAGTCTGTTGTGATTGGTCGACTGCGTTCAGCGCGAGACAGAGAGAAATGCCCAGAACTGCTTATCAACAATATTGAAGTAGTCAGTTTAGAGTGTATGTGTGAGCATACTTGCCAACACTCCTGTTTTTCCCCGGAGTTGCCCGTATTTCAGACCCATCTCCCACCACCCTCTTCCTGTTTTATTTTTTCCCGGAAAACTCTTGGAATTTCTCCTGGGTTTGCGCACACAACAATTGGGCGGGGCTTAAGTTTCATATCGACATCACACAGACACGGCTAAAGACTCGTTATCAAGACGATTCATTTGAAGCATTATGAGTCGACCCTTGTAGATGAACCGATAGTCTTAAACATTGTGCACTTTCAGATTTAAGCCTCAACTGGATATTTCACTTCATTTAGAGCTGTGTTACACTACATGGAAAGTCATTTTCAAAAACCCATAATAGGGGCATTTTAGAGTAAAAAAAAAAAAGACTGCTGAAATAAAAAAAACATCCACTATTTCTGTTCCTTTTGTGCTATTCAGGAGCCATGTCAGGGCTTGACAATAAGGAATGTCCGATGGCCCGGGGCCAGCGTGCAAGACGCTCAGGACAGTAGACAGGAAACTGTCTTGTTTGCTCAGTTTGCATGGTTCATTTGGCATATGTGAATCCTGCAATTGTGCTTGAATCTGCACCAAAACAATCGGTCTGAGACTGCCTGAATGAGTTGGTCTTGGCTGGATTGCAACTGTGGAGTGGATCGATTGTAGTGAGAAAGCAAAACGATCCAACAAACTAACAAACCAGGCTATATCACAGTGTATTATGGCTGTGTAATATCCATATATACGGTTATGTCATTCCTACAGGTAAATGTGAGTTTCATGCCGAATACGAAAGTGAAAGCATGCTGAAATATTACAGAGTGCCGTTTATCTGTTAAGATAATTACCATGAGATAACTTTTTCCATATTTTAATCTTATAATATTTTGTATTAGGTCTATCATATTATTATAAATATCATAATTACAAGATTAAAACTTGTAGATTATTCAAATAAGGCAAATGCATTGATTAACCACTAATGGTATACATATAGTGGCCACAGCCATATCACCCTGCAGCCCAAGACCGGTTACTCACTGAAGCTAAGCAGGGCTGAGCCTGGTCAGTATCTGAATGGGGAACCGTATGGGAAAACTAGGTTGCTGTTGGAAGTGGTGTTAGAGAGGCCAGCAGGGGGCGCTCAACCTGCGGTCTGTGTAGTCCTAATACCCCAGTAAAAGTGAAGGGGACACTACATTGTCAGTGGGCTCAGTCTTGCGGATGAGGCGTTAAACCGAGGTCTTGATCCTCTGTGGTCATTACAAATCCCATAGTACTTCTTGTAAAGAGTAGGGGTGTAACCTCAGTGTCGGCCAAATCGTCTCTATTGGCCCTTACGATCATGGCCTCCCAATCATCCCCATCCACCAAATTGGCTGTATCACTGTTTCTCCACTCCACATAGCTGGTGTGTGGTGAGCGCACTGGCGCCGTTGTTTTGTGGCTGCCGTCGCATCAAGTCGATGCTACACACTGGTGGTGGTGTGGAGATGCTCATAATTGTGAAGTGCTTTGGGTTTATGGCCATACAAAATAAATGCGCTATATAAATACACTTTACATTACATATATTTTGCAGCCAGTTTAGACCAGTCATTTCGTCCTCTCCGAGTATGTAGTAAAGTTTTTCTGAATTGTTTAGATTAAAGAATCTATTTAATTTTTCTGTGCGCTGTCAGCTGTCAAGACAAGTGCAAAGTAGTCTTTAATAATAATGCAAAAATGCAAACAAGCTTTAAAAAGCAAAAGCAAAGTTGAATCCAGGACATTTTAGGAGATTTAGAAAGCCGGGTGGACAAACTTTTTAAGTCACAAAAAAGAGGGTTTCTGTGGGTCTGCAAAGCCGTGGCAATGTCTGTGTGAGTGCTGACAGGTCTAGTGCACACAGAACGAAACAGGTAAATGAGAGGAGATTTTCCACTACTTAATCAAATCGCGGATGTTTGGTTGTATTAGGTGGATACAAAAAAAGTGTTAAGGGATGATAATAAAAGTAAAAAAAGTGCCACCAAAAATTCCTGGGCGGCCCGCCCAAGTAAAGTCTATGGGTGGGAATCACTGGAAGTTGCCAGGTGTATGTAAATGATAGAAAATTAATAAATCCATCATACATGATAACAATAAACAAATGTGTGGCAATTTATGGATTATTTGTGTTCCTCAAGAAATCCTGGGTATTTTAGAAGTGTAAAAAGTGTATTTATAATGCAACACTAACTGACCCAGCCTTAATCACTGTATTTAAAATATTATGATTTCTTCTTCATTCTCTGATATTAAATCATATCTAGTCACAAAATTACCTCAGCTGCTTTTATGAAGTGAATATAAAGTAAAAATCTGTAAATAAATTAGTTTTTGTAAAGAAACCAAATAGAATCAAGAAAAAGATACAACAAAAGTAAAGTGTTTTATCATGTCCCGAGTCAGTAACAGTATTCAAGTACAGTAATTGAACGGTTCAATAAATTGAATCGTTGTTAGAGTCACAAGCGGTACAATTTATTATGCCTGAATGCTTTTAAAATTATTATACAGTCACAGGCATAAAAAAAATGCAAATGATAAATTATAATACAAACTCCACATTGTATTTATCTTGCGATGTGTCTATTGCGAATTATCACATTGCGATATCGATGCTGAAACAAAATATTGTGCAGCCCTAATGTGATGTATTGTGCAGCGCAAAATAAACATGAATAAATCTTTGAATGCACATCTTTACAGGATCATTTTTTTGTTTAATTTGACTATTAATGTCTGCTTTGCATGTAAATTATTAAAAATATTCAGGTATATGGTCTATCTAGTCAAGTATTAAAGGGATTTTGAGAAGTAATGAGTTAGGTGATGCAAGTACTCGAGTAATAAACATACTTCTCAGACAGAGAAATTAGTAAATTCTATATTGATGAAGCAATTAGTAGGCCCACACGGAATCTGCGCGCGCAGAATTCCGCAGATTTTTAGCCCATCATTAATTCTGTTTATTTACTTGAGTAAATGTGTGTGAATCTGAATTTATTCAGTTTTTAAATTACACATATTTCACATATTAAGGTTTTAGTTATGAGACTCCCAAAATAATTCCACAGAAATCCGCAGATTTTTACCAAAATTTTCCGCAGAAATTGCAAAAAACGTCCGCACATTCCGTCTGGCCCTAGCAATTAGTAATCAAGTACCTTGGAAGTAACTTCTAATTAATTACACCTTCAAAACATTGCAATATGAAAGCAATACCTCATGCAAATGTCTAATCCAATGACTTTTAAAGTGGAAGTGAAGCAGTCAAGTTTACATTATTTAGTAAATTGATTTCCACTTTAATGAATATATATATATATATATATATATTAAACACAATTAATATGAGCATTTAATTAATGTTCATAATAATTTATTAACATCCTTTTCTTCAAAACGGTTAAATGAATCGATGTTTGTTTAACATTTTCATTCATTCATTTTCCTGTCGCCAACTTATCCACCATATATTTTACACAGCTGATGCCTTTTTAGCTGCAATCCAGTACTGGGAAACACCCATACACTCTCACATTCACACACATACACCACAACTAATTTAGTTTACTCAATTCCCCTAAAGAGCGCACCTGTTTGGACTGAGACAAACAGGAGCACCCGGAGGAAACCCACGCCAGCACGGGGAGAACATGCAAACTCCACACAGAACTGCCAACTGACGCAGCCGGGACTCAAACCAGCAACCACCTTGCATTGAGGTGACAGTGCTAACCACTGAGCCGCCGTGTCGCCCTTTACTTCCACTTAAAAAGTCAAATTCTTAAGTCTACATTTGTGGACGCACCTTTTTAAGAGCTGGAGAAGCCCTGTATAATATTAACATACTCTAGTTTCAAGACAACCGTTTATCATTGATACACATGGAATTTCTCCTCACCTGTTTTGCAGAGCTCCAAAAACACGAAATCAAAGGTCACAAATAACTAACTGAAACCATAACCGAACAGGCATAGAAACGGAAGTGCACTGTTTCCTGTTAAAAAGACTGACGTAAAACAAAAAGGCTATGACTTTGAGGCTGATACATGCAATTCAATCAGAGCAGTGGTCTCACTAATTTAAAGTCAGTTACCATACCACACCATTTAGGCTGGCCTGCAAACAATTCATCACAGATTTTAAAAAAATATTGACATCAAGAATTTTGGCATTGAGAAACACCAACGCAAAAACTAAACCTTACATTTCTGAATAGTTATTTGATAGGTATATTTAGTTGGACAAGCCACACACAAAGTTACAAAAAAAAGCTTTGCACTATAAATAAACGCATGTCATAATTTTGCAAGGTACAATGCGATACTGGATTAACATCTTTGTTGATCCTAAAACATCATTATTGTTGTAAAATGTAATCTATACATTTAACAGATGCTAATCCAGGAACATGTCCTACTTGGTAAAATCGGATTAGGGATAAATAAACATCTCACACACACACACAAACACATTTATGTTGTTGCGCTGTTACTGCCTATGTACTCATGTGGTAAATGTGACAATGCACACAAACAAATAATATATGGAGATCCATTATAGCTACGTTACAAAAACATGATTTAACGTTCACAAACTGTGTTGTAAAAAACATGTTGCTCACTTCAATTTTTAAGTTGAAACAATTTAACTTCACGGGCAGCACGGTGGTGCAGTGGGTAGCGCTCTCTCCTCACAGCAAGAAGGTCACTGGTTTGAGCCTCAGCTGGATCAGTTGGCATTTCTGTGTGGAGTTTGCATGTTCTCCCCGTTTTTACATGGGTTACCTCCGGGTGCTCCGTTTTCCCTGACAGTCCAAACACATGAATTGGGTAAGCTAAATTGTCCATAGTGTATGTGTGTGTACGGAAGTGTATGGGTGTTTCCCCAGTGATGGGTTGCAGCTGGGTACTGCGTAAAACATATGCTGGATAAAGTGGTTGTTCATTCCGCTGTGGTGACTCCAGATTAATATAGCGACTAAGCCACAAAAAGAAAATTAATGAATGAATTTAACTTCACAAGTAATTTTAAATTGCATCAATTAAGCTGACACTTGTTTAACTTTTGAATAACTGTCTAAATCAAGTAAAAACAACGTAGAAAGTTGTCATGACTTTACACTCACAGGTCACTTTATTAGGTACACCTGTCCAACTACTTGTTAATTTCTGAATGGGCCAATCACATGGCAGCAACTCAATGCATTAGGCATGTAGACATGGTCAAGACGATCTGCTGCAGTTCAAACCGAGCATTAGAATGGGGAAGAAAGGGAATTTAAAGTGACTTTGAACGTGGCATGGTTGTTGGTGCCAGACGGGCAGGTCTGAGTACTTTAGAAACTGCTGATCTGAGATGATTTTCACACACAACCATATCTAGGGTTAACAGAGAATGGTCTGAAAAAGAGAAAATATCCAGTGAGCGGCAGTTCTGTGGGTGCAAATGCCTTGTTGATGTCAGAGGTCAGAGGAGAATGGCCAGACAGAGCATCTCTGAATGCACAACACGTCCAACCTTGAGGCAGATGGGCTACAGCATCAGAAGACCACACCGGGTGCCACTCCTGTCAGCTAAGAACGGGAAACTGAGGCTACAATTCACACAGGCTCACCAAAATTGCACAATAGACGATTGGAGAAACGTTGCCTGGTCTGATGAGTCTCCATTTCTGCTGCCACATTCGGATGGTAGGGTCAGAATTTGGCGTCAACAACATGAAAGTATGGATCCATCCTGCCTTGTACCAACGGTTCAGGCTGGTGATGGTGGTGTAATGGTGTGGGGATATTTTCTTGGCACACTTTGGGCCCTTTAGTACCAATTGAGCATCATGTCAACGCCACAGCCTATCTGAGTATTGTTGCTGACCATGTCCATCCCTTTATGAACACAGTGTACCCATTTTCTGATGGCTACTTGTCATAAAGCGAGAATCATCTCAGACTGGTTTTTTGAACATGACAATGAGTTCACTGTACTCAAATGGCCTCCACATTCACCAGATCTCAACTATTGAGCCCTGCTTTTATTGCAGTTTTGTTTCTAGCAGATTTATGACCTGCCTTCATTCATGAGATGAATATTCTGCTCATTCTCCAGTGCATGAGTTGTTCACTATAAATGAATCACTGCAAAAGATTGGAGGCAATGCCACCTGCTGGGGAAAAAGTACATAGCATTCTATTAAAAAACTGTTATCTATGATTTATGATTTGCTTTGACACATTTTGTGTTTGGTTGCCAAGAAGAGTTGGTGTCAGTGATATTTGCATAGTGAATTTTGATTGGTCTGTGTCATCTCATTAGCCTTGGTACATCCTTCAGTTATTTCCAATGCTCAACAACCCTTTTTGCCAATCCTTTACTGGGAGATCATGTTTTAAAAAAACGTCTGTATTTCTGGTTTTTCATCTAGTCATCAGACACTGTCTTTAAATGCGACACCACACTACAACTTTTATTTCTTCTTTAATCAGGTGAGGAACTGAATTAAACATTAATATAATAATACTTACACTAATTTGATTAACCTGCTCTGTCCTGTAGCTTCTGTTTTTCATTCTATTAAAGCTTTTATTTTCATTATTTTCTGTGAAAAAAAAACACTTTCTTCTAAAATTCTTTCTAGATCTGAAAATGTCAAGAACAAATGGCTTATCACTGTGTCGTCTGGGTATAGTAGTGGCATTAGCAGGCATCGTCTGTTTGAGCATTATGTTTTTCTGGTTTTCACCTTCACCGTCGTGTCCTCCTCAATTTGTTCAACACTATGAAAGCAGCTCTGTTAAAAGCAGCAACTCTCTTACTGACACAGCAGAAAACAAACCTATTCTCCTGATGTGGTTCTGGCCTGAAAACTTCAGATTTGACCTGAATGACTGTAAAAATCTCTTCAATATTGATAGTTGTCTGTTGACAGATAATCGATCTCTCTACAGTGATGCAGACGCTGTCCTCATTTATCATAAGTCTATTAGTTGGGATCTCTCCAACCTTCCTCCGTCTCCTCGTCCTCCGTTCCAGAAGTGGATTTGGTTTCATTTGGAATCACCGACCAACACTCAGAAAAAGCCTGGTCTGGAAAACCTGTTCAACCACACTCTCAGCTACAGGCAGGACGCTGATATTTTCACCAGGTTGCATTTGACTGTGAGGAAGAAACCAGCCGATGACTTTGTCATTCCCAAAAAAGACAAACTGGTTTGTTGGATTGTGAGTAATAATGCTCTAGGAACTGGTGTTGGGACAAGGAACACGTTTTATCAAGAGTTCAGCAAACACATAAACGTCACTATGTTTGGGAGGGCTTACGCATCACACTTGGATCATAAGGACTACTATCCTACCCTCTCTAGCTGCAAATTTTACCTTTCCTTTGAGAACTCCATCCACAAGGACTACATCACTGAGAAGATCAATGGCCCTCTTGCTGCAGGAACAGTTCCTGTGGTTATGGGTCCTCCAAGAAAGAACTATGAAAACTTTTATCCCAGAGACGCCTTTATTCATGTGCAGGACTTCCCAGATCCAAAGTCAGTGGCAGAATATCTGCTTCAGCTGGATAAGGATGAAGATGCGTATCGCCGGTACTTTGACTGGAGGAAATATTACTTTGCAACTCCTCATTTACTGCAGCAGCAGGAGTTTGATCTGCCCATTTGCACTGCCTGTCAATATATAGCCAAACACAAAGATTATAAAGAGATTCATGATCTTTATGAATGGTATTTCAATTAATGTTTGATCACTTCTGATTGTGGAGTTTATTACATATGATGGTTCTAATTTAGATGTTAAAATAATCACGTAATTGATAGGAATGATTGTCATGATTATGAATATTGCTCAGTTAATAGTTTACAAAATAATTATGGTGTTTAATAGAGATAGTTATTGTGTATGTCTGTTTTAGGATATGTTTGGGTGCTTTGGCAGTTAACTGTCAGTTGTGGGGCCCAATGTTTTTTATTGCTAGATTATTAATACATGTAACAGTCAATAAATTATTGTAATCTCGTTGCATATTTAAGATCTATTTTATAACTTTCTGTAAATGCTAAAAACACAAATCACAAAAAAACATGTAAAGCATATTCATGACACACATTAAGATAAAAAATCACCTTTTTAAAAGATTGCAATAGCAATTGTTTTATCTATAGTATTAATATTAAAGTTGAGTTTTATTGATACAATTGCATTTTTATTAATATAGCACATAAAAAAACATCAATGTGAAAAAAAACACTATTGCATAAAAAAACTCAAAGTGAATACCTAAGTGTGTCTTAAGCATTGATTTAAAAAGACCAACGGTTTGAACACTTATGAGTGAGCAAGATGTTCCATATATTTAAAGCAGTCACAAAAAGGGCTTGATTATTTTTATTTTTCAACCTTACCCTCGGAACATCTAGAAGCACCTGATTTGACAGTTCTGTGAACATGTAATTTTTTTGAGTGTAGGTGGCAGGCGGCACCTTATTTGGCCAAACTTTTACATTTGCTGCTTGTTTAAACTACTTATTTAAAATGAGCTGAAACAACAATTATTTTAGTTTTTTGGGGGGGGTGGTCAACGTAATTATTTTATGTTCAACCCACTTAAATTTGTAAAAACTAAGTTAACTTAGTTGCTTAATACCAAATCAATTGTGTGGAAGCCAGCATTTTTTACAGTGCATGAGTAACGAGTCACGTCACCCAATCAAACCAAGATAAGCACACATCTCACCACAAAACTGATCTTAAAGAGATTAAAGAGACATTAAGTTTAATCAAAACAGGGCAGGTTTAGTGACAACTTTAGCCAGACATTCCAAACAAAACAACAGCAAGAACAGAGTTTAAACATTTCAAACTAGTCATGTCATTGACTGCATTCCTACACAAGACAATCAGACGCTTTCAGTTGAAGACTGTAGTGATTATTGTACAAAAACTACTTTAGAAATAGAATAGTAGAGATTAAACTTAACAGAAACATGTGAACTTAAAATTTGATTGTATTAGACTGAACTTAAACTGAACGAGTTAACCCAACCATGCAGATTTCTAGTTCAGCTTTGTGTGAGAATGGAAATGTATTATTTACAGTCTGTATAATAATTGAGACAGTCTGCTAGTGTGTCTTATGCAATTCTTAATATTTTCAACTAAAAGCAAGAAAATAATGAATAACATGGTCATGAATGTAGCTTAAGCGCATTCAGGAATATTGTCAAAAATGTTTAATTTAAATAAATTAAAATAAATGTTTTAATAAAAATATTCATTGAACAATTTAAATATATGAATACTCAAATTGTAATTTTTGTAAGTCCATCCCTACTGAGCAATTTTATAATTTCTGTTTAGGTGTTGGTTTAAATTCACTGGTTCATGGAACAGACACAGTTATAAAAGAGACTCTTTGTTGTAATTAAAAGAAAGAAAAAAAGTCTTTTGCATAATGTTAGCATATATTCTGTTTAACCAGTCGGTTTACTTCCAGACCTAAGTTTGCATTTTAGATCAAGTTTCTTTATAAGATTCAGTTGGTGACACTTTCACTACAGGTTTTTGCATTTTATAAATGAATAAATATACTATAAAATGGTCTTATGTAAGGAATAACTGACCATTAGTCAATCAATTATTAGAAAATAATGAACATGGGCATGACAGATGTGCTTTATTATGAATTAATTTAATGTTCCAGCATCAATATTCCATTTACACTATGATTATACCACCCGTAAAAGGTTTTGGTCCTTAAAAAACCCTGTGTGTAAGAGTTGCAGTTTCCTACCTGAGTTTTTTTTAAGAGTTTCCTACAAATCTAAGCCATTTATATTAATTTAAATTTGACAGAAAAATTGTGCTCAAAAGAAAAGACATTTACAAATTAAAAAGACATTTACAAATTTAAGCTTTAGAAAAATTATTAATCACAAACTTTTAGGCTACAAAAGCCAGGATTTACTGTTGAAACAAAGATTAAAACGTGTTAAAATCTTAACAATGGGTAAAATGCATGAAGGTAGAAATATAGCTTAAGAGCAATTCCATGCCAATGTCAAAATCGCCATTAAAGAAACTAAGTTCATTAAAATTAGCAAAACCCCTACTAAACTGCTTGTATTTTACAGTAAAATACTCAAAACTTCTGTTTTCAAACAATTTTATTTGCTTTACCAAAGTCACACAAGTAGCAAGTTCACATCACATCCAAAGAGAAGCGTGTTCCTCAAGAGAAAAAAAAAACTTTGTTGACACAAATCTTATCAATTTGATCAGGATTATTTGTTTTAGGTTGTGCAGTTTAAGTCACATACTTATATTGTTTAGTGTAAATTTGCTGACTTTTTTTTGGTCACAGTCAGAAACATTGGTTGAGCTCCTGATTTATAGAATTTAAATTCATTCACTACAAATGTCACACCAACTAAATAGATTTCATTTGACTTTACGCATTTTTATTTTGTACTTTACAATTTTCTATGTGTATTTGTAAAGAGCATTTCCTTTTTTTTAGAACTAAAAGTGGTTAAATGAAATTAAATGGCACCAATATTGCAGAAAGTGAATGGTTTATGCACTCTCAAAAATAATGGTTCAGAAAACCTGCCGCTGGGGTGGTACATTTCTGTTTAGGTATTGATTCTGGTGGTTCACGGAACAGCCACAATTATAAAAGAGACAGGAAAAAGTCTCGCGTAATAGTCAGTTTAACCAGTCTGTTTGCTTCCAGACCCAGGCAACAGATTGCGTATTAGATGAAGTGTCTTTTTTCGATGCTGTTGGTGACACTTTCACTGCAGGATTTTCCATTTTAGAAATGAATAAATATACAATAAAATGGTCTTACTGTATGTAAGAATAACTCACCATGTGCCAATCAATTAGTAGAAAATAATGAACATGAGCATGACAGATGTGCTTTGAAATCAACTTAATGTACCAGCATCAATAATTCCATTTACACTATGGTTATTATAGCACGCATGAAAGTCAGTTTTTTGTCCTTAAACTACCCCTGTGTCTTGTGCATCTAACCCATAAACTTGCCTACAACTCTGAAGTAAATCATTCAGTGTAATCACACAGAACAGTAACACAGCCAAGAGCTGCCTGGAACTACTGTAACTGTATAAATACAGCATATATTTTAATTTAAATATGACAGAGACATTATGCTCAAAAGAAGAGTCATAGAAGTCATAGCTTTAGGGAAAAAATATATAGTATTATTCACAAACCTTTAGGCTACAAGAGCTTAAAAAACCAGATAAAGGTATAAATAGCATAAAAGCAATTCCATCCAAGTTTTCACCAAATTAGCAAAACCCTTTCTAAGCTGTTTGTGTACGCTTGTATTTTACATTACTGTACAAATACTCAACATTTTTAAACTATTTCATTTGATTTACCAAAGTCACACGTGGCAATTTCACGTCACATTTTTAGAGTCGCTTAATAAAAAAATAAAATTAATAATCATTTATATTTACAGTCTGTATGGTCTGTACAATAATTGGGACAGCCTGCTAGTTTGTTTGTTTGTTTGTTTTAGTTATGAGACAACTCCTATCTATTTGATTAGCATTATTTCCTTTGGATTATGCAGTTTAATTCACAGAATATGTTGTTTACTGTAAATTTGCATACTTTTTTCGTTACATACAGCAAGTTTAAAGAGCCCCTATTATGGGTTTTTGAAAATGACCTTCATGTAGTGTGAACACAGCTCTTAGTGAAGTGAAATATCCAGCTAAAGCTTAAATCTGAAAGTGGACAGTTTTTAAAACTATTGATTCATCTATAAAAGAATCGGCTCATATTGGTTTAAATGAATCGTCTTGATAACGAATCTTCAGCCGTTTCGCCGTGACGTCGTAGCGAAACATAATGGTTGCGCGCGCAGACCTGGCAAACCCGCCCACTAACACAGCAGCAAGACGCTCATGAAGACACTGTGTTTACCTGGATATTGTTGGAAGTGTGAGAGAAAGGAGTCGTTCAGAAATCTGCACGCTTACAATGGTAACAGACAAGACACCAGGGGTGCAGGCAAAATAAGGACAAAATAATAGGTACACCGGCTGGCTGCTGAACGCTGAGTGAGCAGCACTGAAAAGGCTTGCGAATGGAGAGCGGGAGCCCGCAGAGATAGCTTGTCAGAGGACAGAGGATGCTACAACCTCCCGGCTGGGGATGTGATCGTTTAGAAAAGAAGAGTACAGGTAAGCACTTAGAACTTATATAGCAGTATGCGGACGAGATGCCACAGCAATGATTGCAAATAGAAATGATCTACATGTTTTGTTACTAGTAACCGCGTGTACTGTATCAGGTTAACTCTTTATATTCTCATATCGTGTCTAATGCCACGTTGTAAACGCGACGCGTGCTGCTTTGTTTACAGATTTAAATGCTTTCGTGAGCTCGTTCCACTGCCATTTGTCGTTGCTATGGCCACCATTAGCTGGTCCTGCACACGTGCAGCAGTAAAGGTTCAGAATAGTTTAGCTTTTGCTGCTGTGTGGATTAAACTTATATGTTTATATATATATATATATATATATATATATATATATATATATATA
>CAIGQZ010032119.1:887158-915767 GCA_903798205.1 Danio tinwini | reverse complement strand
TTATATATATATATATATATATATATATATATATATATATATAAAATAAAGCCACAATCTCAACTTTAAATCAGTTGAATGGTCATCATAAATCTGAGCATATAAATCAATAGAATTGTACCAACCAAACTGTTTAGATCAATTACATTCAATGCTCATCACCTGTATAAAAGCAAGAGAAACCTTTTGTGGGTTTTTTTTTGTTGAATAATATTATTTTTATTTTATTTAAAAATTTGAGAGGGTTTTGTGGTAGTAATTAATATAAAAATAAAATGAAGAAATAATCAGCTAAATAAAGTTAAATGGTAAACAGTGTTTCCTCTAGGATTTTTTCCAGCTGTGGTGGCAGGCTTTTTTAACACAGATCTGCCAACTACCTATAGCGTTATTTCAATGACAAATGTCAACTGGACAGTACAAGTCGAGATTGCCTTCATGTAATACGAGCATGCGAATCTCTTTGCTTGCGCGCCGTTTTCCTCTGTTCATGCACAAAACTTCTTGCACGCCCTCAAATTTACACGCTCAAGTGCAGATCTTCTTGTGCGCTCTCAAATAAATGCTGCCAAAGTGCGTTTTTGTGCATTTTGCGAAATTAATACAGCCTGAAGTAAAACGACTATAAACTCCAGCAAGATAGACAGTCATTGTATGCAGAGCCATTGACCTTTATTAATAAAGTATAATTATGGAAACTGTGTTCATCTTAACTAAAAGCACTGTAACTACTACTGTTGCTGATAACACAATGTATGAATCTAACATTATAATTTGTACTACCAATATTTATTTTTAGTCTCATTTTCAATAAATGATTAAGTTATTCACTCATAAAACTTTGTTTCATTGCTAGATGATAATTTTTAAAGAATTATTCAGTGGCATATTTTTGATGGCTGGTTGTCACCACCTATTGGTTAAATAATGTAATTGCTGCCTACAACTTTCTTTAAGCGTATGGTGATTTTAATCTTTACTATAAACTGTTCTCCCAGTACTTCTGTGTTATTTGACTGTTTGTAACTTCATGACTAACTCAACAGACTAAAGACTCAATCTCTGTCTTGATTGTTGTGTTTTTCAAACACAGATTTGAATGCAGCGATTCGCAGAATTAATAAACATATGCAAATGAGCATCATTTATAATTTGTTCCATGGGTGTTGAGATCCTGAACTTTTAATCATGCACTGAATGCATTAATACAGGCTAAACAAGTAGTGACAGAAAACACCTTTAATAACCTAAGAAACCCACCTCAAACTGAATAACCCACCTCAACTTGCCACCGTCATCATTACATTTTACAGGTAAGCCTAAATGCTTTCATATATGTAATCTAAATGATACGAGAGGTGATCTCTCTGTGATCATTACAAATGTAGGGTTAATCTACCAGTAAAACTAATTAATCCACAGGTCAAGTGTGCTCCGAAATGTTTCTTATAGTGAAGCTACATTGCTACCCTGCACAATATATCATTACACACACACACACACATTTGTCTAGAGAGTAAAAAAATAAAAATAAAAAATTTTATTACTAGCCAATGCTAATTCCATTACCAAGTTGTACCGGTTATGTAGGTACAGCACAGTGTTTCAGTGCCCAACCTTATGGGAAGGGCAGGATAAAGATAAAGGTGGCATGCAGCTCTGGGGAGGAAGCACTGAGATGAACAAGCTCACCAAATCAAAACCAATAATGCAGGCAATTCAGACCAATCTTACGAGGAAATATAGCTATTGTCAGAAAGTCCTAATTTGTACGATTTTATTGGTTTCCAAACAAACTATTTTTAAAAGGAGGCATTCATTGGGGGATGACCAAATCACACTAAAATGTACAAATGAGATCATAGAAATTATTATAAATAAGCAACTAAATAAAAAAAATGCTGTGACATTGCATTGGGGATGCTAAATAATAGTAATAATCTGAAAAATAATATTTGTACAGCTTTAGTTAATAACTTTGGTAAAACTTTACAGTAAGGTTTCATTAAAACAGTAAACAACACAAAATTGTATTCATGTTTGTTAATGTTATATTGGTTTTAATAGTATATGTTAAACTATGATGAATAAACACTGTATAAGAATTGTACATAATTACATCTTGCAGTAAGTACATTAACTGAACAAAGCGTAAAGTCGGACCATATCTTCCATGCAATTACTCTCTGACACACCTGAATAAATTAATCAAATTCAACACCTACAGTGGAAATCATGTGACATGCAACCATTGTGAAAAGCCTGAACATAAATTTAGGAATGTTTGTTCAGATGTCACTTCATGTAAGCAATTAAATACACCTCATTACACCTACCACCATCTATTATATGATACTGCAGTCAAACATTAATGAGCAATTTTTAACCCAGGATGTGGAATGACTTCACCTGAATGCACTGAAATTGTCAAGGTGCATCACACGTTTTATAAATGAAGTTTATTTAAAAAATTATGGTAAAAATCTAAAGAAATAAAGATCTGACAGTAAAACATGGTGTGGTGCTGCTGAGATTCATGCTTGGTGTAGATCAGTGTTTCTTCATCTCAGTCCCCTTTAACCCAGTTACACTCCACCACGCTACACATTTCCTACATTTCTCTTCACATGTTGAAATTCAACAAGTGCCCTACAAAGTGAACTCTACAGGATTCTCTGACATAATTTCTGTTTGAAGGGGGAGCATACATGTTTCATTCAACTGACGTTTTAGTGTGTGATGTGTGAATTTTTATTGCATTTATTTACAGAGGTATTACAAAGACCCTCCAGTTTTTCGTAATTTCAGCGATCGTTGAACAAAAAGTCACACATTTTTGCAATTCTGCAAAATTCTTAATTTAAACGCTAAATAATCACAAAACATGTAAATAATCTCATAAAACATCCAATTCCAAACCATATAATATATTTATTTTTATTGCGCAATTAATTGTTTTAAAGGTGCTGTATGTAAGTTTTTGACTTTTCTAAAGCATGAAAATACCATAACATGTGTGCAGATATTTAAGAAACATCCCAAGTGAACATACTTGTTTAACTGAAAAACAATGCTGAAGTCAGATATTCTGCTTTGAAAATATTTTTTCCATGCCGGAATGCTGTATTTGTTTAGGTCGATTTAACCTGCACAATGCCAGTTTAGACAATTATAATTCAGCACTCCGGGTTGCCTTGTTGGAAAACAGCGTATTTCATTTATTCATTCAGAAAGGCTCTGAAAGCATGCATCTGTGACCGAAAATGCGACCTCCGGTGGACAGTATCAGACGTCGAAATGAGACCGATTCAGTGCCACATGAGGTTATTAATTAGCAAATGATATAAATATTACGAGCGTAAACATTAGGTGAGCAGGTTACATTGTAACCGTGTGTCCTAACAACACACTTTGTGACGAGATACGCAGTGATGAACAATTTGGCTGTTTGCACCAGACGAAACAACAGAAATTCAAATACAGCCAATCAGAAGCACAGAATAAGCCCTTACTCATGAAACCGTAAGGTTTATAATCCATTTAATACATGTTAACCCTCTTTAAAATCATTAAATGTAGATGCTGAATCACTCATATGTGTTTAGTCCTAAAGTTCAATTTCAAACAGTTTATTGTATTTTCCAGATCTGAGGTGAACTATCTGCTGCTGCTTTCAGTATGACAATAAATGTCATGTAAAATGGCATTCAAACTCACATTGTTAGCATTTAGCACTGAATAAAACACACAAGGTTTACCAGAGGTGATCACTGTCATAGGTTTCTGTTGTTCAGCTGTGAGAAATAGAAGCCGTTTCTAATATATCAATTCGAGGTGTTGGTTAGAACCAAAACTCCTTTTAATATGGAGCTTAAAAAGTAGATTTTTCACCATAGGTGCCCT
The DNA here is from genome assembly GCA_903798205.1 of Danio tinwini. Classification (NCBI taxonomy): domain Eukaryota; kingdom Metazoa; phylum Chordata; class Actinopteri; order Cypriniformes; family Danionidae; genus Danio; species Danio tinwini. The sequence continues at coordinate 911,864 of CAIGQZ010032119.1, read as the reverse complement.
TTAAATCACTCGCTCCTGTACTCAATCTGGCAACCTGCACTTGCGTTAATTTTGATCCAAAAGTGCAACACCTAGTTCAACCACTGGGTGTCAAACTTACATACTGCACCTTTAAATTACTTATAGACGTTGCATACACAGCCAACGTGATGTATTTGAGTGTCTCTTGAAAATGACGTCTCACCTGCACCCTCACAATCATTTTATTACATGGAGTGGGGGGACTGATTTGCAGCCTGTTCAGTAAGCAGACGCAGATGAAGTGCGAGTGATTTACATGTGAAGTCAATGCAAAGATGGGATTAGACATACAGTATTGCGGCATGAATTAGGTGTTTTGTGGATTTGACGCGCTTCAGACTGCAAAAGAAAGCGTGAGCAAACATCTAACAAATGGAGCAAAGGAACAGACAGTAAAGCAAGTAGCTTACAATGATGGAGATTGGTTCAAAGATGATGGCTGCTGGACGTGACAAAATTGAAGGACATTATTTGTGCTTTACATGTATGGCTGGTATTATGATGTGCGCCAAAACGATTAAAGATTTCATTTTACTCTTTCCCTGAAGTTAAAAGAAAACCAATCCCTGTCAATAGCTATGTTTCTATCCAAAAATGCAAATGAACTTTATGCGCAAAACTGGATTATTGCATAAAAGACGTGTGAATAAAGCTGCGTTTCCATCCAACGAGTCAAATCAAACAAAATCGTCACTTCCTGATTAACTGGCGCCAAATATCAACAGTAAAAACTGAACTTGCTGCGGTAGGAGAAGCTGCGTCAATCTTTTCTTCATAATATAATAACACTAATCCTTAAACTCGAAGGCGTTTTAGAATGACCAAAACAACATTTCTGATGTTTTACAATGTGCTCAGCCTGCTGGTTTGTCCCTTTAGACACATTTTTATTATCACATGATCTCTTATAACAAAATCGTATGACCTTTTTTTAATGCGCATACTGGAATTTGTGCGGTAAAAGTGTTTCCATCGTAGTTTATGCACATCTTTTCTTATTGAATAAAAAGTTTATCCTACTCAGTTATGCACATACGTTTTTTATGCACAATTTCTAAATTTATGCGCATCATGACGTTTCCATCAACCGGTTTATGCGCATTTCCAAAATGGACATAAAAATAGGTGGATGGAAACATAGCTATTGACTAGTTTTACAGCAATCCGTGTTTAGGACTTAAAAATGTATCTGGCCCGGGTTTCTAAATCTTGTAAAATGTAAAGGGATTCGACTTTTGGTTTCGCTTTCTAAAGTCTTCACTAATTGTCTGTGTTTACATTGTAGCCTGATTTACTTTTGCTAGGCTTCACAGCTGACAACACATGCACAGCCTCAAGAAACATTATATAGTTATTTCTTTGGTCTAAATGACTCCGATACATTTTGGAAGATGAAATTGAAAATGAAATTGGCTGCAAAATATTTGTACACCGTTAGAAACGGTTAATTAACTAATTTGCCTTATTTAAACAATTTACACATCATTTTTGTAATTATTATACCTTAAAGATATTGTCTGTTTTTATCTCTTGGTCATTTATTTCTCATTTGCGGTATATTTTTGTAATTGAATGATGTTGATATGTTGCATATTTTATATATATCTAACATGCTTTGGCAATACTGTACAAAATGTCAGCAGCGGATGCACATGCCTCCTGAATAGAAAGTAAAACAAATAGCGGATTTCTTTTTTTATTGCAACAATCTTTTTTTTCAACTTCAACCCATTAAAAAGAAAGTGTATAACAGTGTCATAACAAATAAAAAATATTGTTAAAAATACATTTTTCTTTGTCGCATGTAGGTAACCATGTGCCATGGGTAAAAGGTGCGTTTCAATCCGGCTACCACCGCAAGCATATTTCAAACATGTAGGAAGCACTGTAATATTTTACTAAATATTATTCAAAATACTAGTATTCAGCTTAAAGTGACATTTAAAGGCTTAACTAGGTTAATTAGGAAAGTTAGGGTAATTAGGCAAGTCATTGTGTAACATTGGTCAAAGCGGTCAAGTAGACAATCGAAAACAAATATTATTTAAGGGGCTAATAAAATATACCTAAAAATGTTTTTTTTGTTTTTTACCGCTTTTATTTTAGCTAAAATAAAAACAAATAAGACTTTCTCCAGAAGAAAAAAAAAGTAAGAAATACTGTGAAATACTGTTATAAAAAATCTTTGCTCCGTTAAAACATTTGGGAAATATTTGAAAAAGAAAAAAAAAATTCACATGAGGTTAATAATTCTGACTTCAACTAGGCACATTCAAATGCAAAACCTGTGCGGTTTAGTTTTTGGTGTGTCAAGAAGCATGTAAGACATGATGAAGTAACCAATGTGGTTTGTTCTTGTTAACTTGCACTGCATTCCAGAAGTTTCAGTGTCATTTCATTTCAATGCAATTTTCTGTTTTTTATTTAGGGTTGTTCTGATTCCAATGCTAGTATTAGAAATGCCACAGATACCACAAAAAAAAAAAGTCCTGGCATTGGTAACAAACCCATAAAGAGTTCCCATAAAGATAACTTTTTGCAATTTTTTTAAAACATGGCTAATGCTTGCTACCTGCTCCAGTAGCTTCGCTTAAACTGGAAATAAATTCTTCTTTGCAGCCTAAAAAGAAATGAAGAAATAACCCACTAGCTGTGAATCTGTGGTTTGGCAATATAACCAACTCATTATATAATATGGCAATATAACCAGCTCATTTGTCGTGTTGGCACAACTATTATTAATTTTGACAAGTAACCTAAAAAAGCATTTGAAGAGGTGTTATCCTGCCAACGTGAAATGATTATAGATTAAATGATAAGAAGATCGTTATAAGACAGTCTTCTTTACATTTTTTTATAACAAAAACACAAGCCGGTTCCTCAACATTGGTTTCAAGACAACATAATTGTACAGTACTAGGGGTGTGACGAGACCCTTACTTCACGAGAGGACACATGAGATTGGGTTCACGAGAACGAGACAAGACATGATTTTTACACTATGTTTAAGAAATCCTTAATGATGAAATGTATGAATTGAAAATCTTATTTAAATTAACCTTCTACCGCATGGTGCACTTGTACACAGCACCTTATAACCTGTATATTTACAACATATCTGTACATACATTCAACATCCAGATCTTTTTGACTAACTGCATCTCTGTTTAATGTTTATTGCCTTTTCTTTTCTTGTATTTAATTTTGTGTTGTCACTCGTCACTTTATGTACACTGAAAGCTTCTGTTGCCAAAACAAATTCCTTGTGTGTGTGAAGCACACTTGGCAATAAAACTGATTCTGATTCTGATTCTGATGGTGTTGTCATATGGCTACATGATATTTCTGTTCATTTCCCTGCCACTGTTTCTTTAAAACTAACGTTCAAATTTTTTGTTGGAAAGAGAAGACCTTAGTTTAGCCAATGATGTGCTTTGGTTAAGTCACATGACAAGCAGTGTTTTTCTGTGGTGTGATTTTCTGACACACTGGCATTTACTGTGAGTAATTGCTGAATGTAAATAAAAACATCACTAAAAACAAAGGATAAACTCATGTCAGATCCACAAACAAATCTGAAACATCACCTTTAGTAATGATGACATTCACAACTCAAAAAAGTTTATCAAATTAGTTTTTTTGTAGAACGATCAAATGTATGTGTTGCCAAATGGCAACCCTGTCCAATAGTGAAATGTGCAATATTGCAATAGCTTAGCTAGCTAGCAAGGTGAGCTGTGATATTTTAAGTTGTAACAAGAACAACATGAATGCTAGTAATATAATGTTGATTAGTCATATGGTAATGGCATTTGCATTATGGAAAAAAATCTTATTTTAATGATAATATATTTGATTAGAAATAAATACAGGGAACAGTGTATTAGTGAGCACCACCATGTTCTATGGTAAGTGAAAAAAAAGAAAAGGACAGTACTGGCTCTTTCTGCAGATGAAAGTGAGGATGAGATGGGTTTTAGTAACCATGAGAATGATGTAGACTGGACATTTGGTAAGAGCAGTGATGGAGACAGTTCAAGTAAGTTAGCTCAGAGGCAGATAAAACAGACGTAGTATAGTATATGGTATAATATATAAACATTATTAGCTAGTAGCTACATTATTCTGATGCATCTGGGTATATTACACTTGTTATTTATTTGCTGGAGGTAATATGTATACCTACTGTATGTTGTATACATGATAATACAATATTAGGTTTGTTTTCAATAATATTCAGCAAAAATGAATGGAATAAATGAAAGCTGTTGGAATAGGAGTTGTTGGAAAGTATGTATGAGGTGTCATCTATAAGTTCTGTGTTAAAGCTTATAATACTGCAATTAAATTAAATCAAAACAAACAACAAAAGTATTAATTATAAGGAAAGCTCTAAATCTGAAATTTCTCAGTTAGATCCACTATTGGAAGTTGTTGCCATATGGTAACATATCATAAAGTACCTTCAGAAAAAAATTATCCAATTTATTTTTACAGCACTTCAAGCCTCTCTAAGAAAAAAAAAAGTTAAATATTTTTTTTATAGATCTATCATAATGTGTGCAGAAAAGGGTTAAAAATAATAATAAATTAATTGATAAATTAATTAATTAATTAAAGAATCACCAAATGCAAAACAGTTGAAGAGCATTTTGAAATAAACTTGGAATGAATGTTACTTTACTTCTACACTGCCTGACAAAAGTTGCCTATTCTAGTTTTAGGAGCAACAAATAATAACTTGACTTCTAGTTGATCATTTGTTATCAGAAGTGGCTTACAGTACATGGTAGGCAAAGGCCTCTACATTGATAAAGTGCTATTCCATCGCTTGGTAACCTCCATGATAATTTTGTGTGGTGACAGTTGTAGCAGCCTCTGCTTGTGAATGAATAACGTGGCAGCCGTTGAAGAAGGAAAACAAAAAAGTGGTTACTTGATCTCGCAACAGGAGATCTCGCCACACCCATAACACAGAGTACCAAAGACGTCCGCAAAATGGAGAAAATCCTGCATGTTTTCCTCAAAAACTTTATTTTTTTTGACTGAAGAAAGAAATTATCTTGGATGACAAGAGGTAAGAATATGTTAAAGACATTTTCCATTTTGGAAGTGAACTAGTTCTTTCTAGTAAACAATGCCCTTTTCGCATGAGGATGTATAAAAAGCGGTGGTCTCGTTAACCAAAAACATTGTCAATGAAAAAAAAAAACTGAAAAAAGTAACTAAACTCACGGTCATTCACGGTCACTGTGGCTTTTTGTTTTTAGTAATGCAAAAAGAGAGTTACTTTGAATGATTTGCTTTCAAATTCGCTACTAAGTGAACTTATACCCATGTGGAAAGTGAAATACCATCTTGCCCTGCATCAGTGTGAGATTAGTTTTGTGCATTTAGTTTTTAAAGATGATAAAGCTGTTATGTCAAATTATAAAGCTATAAATTAAATGCATATCAAAAACTAACGTAAAATGAAGTGATAAGGTATATTAAAAAGATCTGAATGTTTACTCCTTTCAAGACAAAACTTCAGTGACATCATTTCCATGCTGTTATTGGATTACATTTGATGTTCATCAGTAGGGTTGGGTACCGAAACCCAGTGCCATACCTTTGTAACCGCCATGCACCGGACAGAAATCACCATATGAATTTTGGTGCCTACTACCTGGTTACTTACTGGTGTTGCGACAAGAACGTAAGAAGCATCAAGGGGTGCATCAAAATCACACATAAGTACGCGTTGTGTCACACCATCTATAAATAATAAATTCTAAATGGCTTTGAGGGATACGGACACCGTCAGTGATGTCAGGCGTTTGTACTTGTTGCTTATAGAAAGCAAAGCGTGCAGTACAGGGCATGCGATGATCGACTAACAAGCATGATCGCATTCATCTAATTTGCTTAAACTCAGCATTCTAAAGTACGGCTATATTTTACAAGCAAGGATTCTGACACACCAACATGCAGCAGATGCTTTACAAAAGTTGCGTGTGTGTGTGGAAGGGGGGGGGGGGGCACGTCAAACTTTACACTTAGATATTGCTTGATGCTATTAGCAGGTTTGGCATGCTGTCCCGGGAGAGAACCCTGAGCTCGGAGATCGTTGAGCCCAGGGCTCCCGCCTGGTCGATTGAGCATGTAAGGCGAGTACGAGATCAGGTAGTTCTCAAGAGCTCCCCGTTTTAAAGTAAGAAATGGGGGGAGAAGGGCTGGATGGGGGAATTGAATTGAATTGAATTGAACAAGGGAGTAGTTTTTTGCTAGGCTACTTATAGTGAGTTCGGATTAATCTGATTGGCTAACTAATGATTGTAGATGAGAGACCAGCTGCAGTCATATCACGTGCTCCTCTTGAAATTAGTTTGTGAAACTTCACTAAGATTAAGATTAATGAGTTGCTTTTTGAATGTTCCTTTCATGATCCCGTTTTACATGTTATATTACATAATTCGATTAATATCATTGCGTCACCGCGATATCCGCATTTCCTCCAGAGTTTCATGTAATTTCGGGTGTTTCATTTTAAGTTTGTAAATTTTAACTGCAGTTTGGCACTTTTACTTTCATTCAGGAACATTTCATGCACGCTCCCTGTGAAAAACGAGATATTGGATGCAACTATAAACTGCTGGAAAATCAAATTATTGGTGTCCATGTAAACGTACTCTTTGACAGCTTATGACATCATCTGGCACTTTCAGTGAGTACGTTTACATGGACACCAATTCTCTGGTTTTAACATGATTAAGACAATACTCTGGTCAAGGGTCTACCACATAAACAGTGATTTTAAATTATCTTAAAAGACCACAGACACAAACTGCGGAGGAAACATTTATAGGCTGGTGACGTAACGATGTTGATGGATCGATGTGCTATAACTAGGCCCACACGGAATCTGCATGTGCAGAATTCTGCAAATTTTTAGCCCATCATTAATTCTGTTTATTTACTTGAGTAAACGTGTGTAAATCTAAATTTATTCAGTTTTTTTATTAATTACAGTAATATTACTAATATATAGTAATATACAGTGATATACTAATATACTAATATGAAAATGTTCATCTGATTTATGTACAATGCAGTTTGTACAGTAATATTTTCTGTCTTTTAGTAGATATATTATATGAGAGACTTGCTTTGTTTACCAAATAAAGTGAATCTAATTGGATTTAAACATTAAATAAGTTAAGGTATTTTTTTTATTTATTATAAATCCGCAGATTTTGACAAATTCTGAGCAGAAATGGTAAAAAACGTCCGCACATTCCGTCTGGCCCTAGCTATTACAAGTAACTGGGGAATCATAAATGTAACATTCAAAAAGCAACTCATGTAAACACCTGAATCATATTACTGTCTTATTCAGATTAAGGCAAATAGATCACTGATGTCCATGTAAAAGTGGTCCCCAAACCCAGCAAAAGGGTGTTCCCTGATTTTGATGACACCCTTTCCACAGGTTAGTAGTAAGCTAATTTAATGTTAATAGCATAATGCAAATCTTGCATTCATGCTAACAAACAAATGATCAAAAGAAATGTATTAATGCAATTCAAATATATAAAATATGAATTGATCTTTACTTTAAACTTATTATAAATATATGTTTATATTGTTCAATTATAATGATTAAAGTTTTTTTTTTCTCAAATTATTTTGTGGCTAAAAAGTATTGGTTCAGGCACCGGTACCATTTTAAAATTATCGATTTAGCACCGCTATCGAAATAACCTCAAATGATACCCAACCCTATTCATCAGCTTAAAAAAAAAACTTTCTTATCAATCAGTCAATTCAGATGTAGCTCATGAGCAGCAGCACCGGTCACCCTGCAGGGCTCCGTGCTAAAGTTTGTCCAGGACATGTTAATGTTTTGGAGAGGGAAGTGAAAATGTATTTGATCAATTAAACAAGTAACTTAATAGTGATGTTACGTACAGTAGCAGGTTTTGCTGACTATTTAAATCAAGCAGACGTAGCAGATGTGAAAATTACTTTACCTGTAATGAGGCATTGTTTGTCAGACTTTGTAGTGTCCTCATGTGGACACTCTTTGGGGGAAAGTGTGTGCGCTGCAAGTAGATGAAATGTTTAACCAGCAAGGATATTTACATTAGTCATTATGAGTAAGTCCTGTGCCCTGTGAGTGTAACTCTATCACTGGGTAAATATTTGATGTGAATGATCTCACGTTATGGAGTATACTGAGACAGAGGCAGCAGAATTGCAGTGGATACAATGAAGGCTGTACCACAATATTACAATATTTCTTCAAAAGCAGACCACAAAGACATTTTAATTGGCCCTGTTCAAAAATCATCATTAAAAAGTAAATAAATAAAACATGCCCGTCCTATTGTGCTCTTACATTCTTGTAAAATTATAATTTTATATGAACAAATTGTTTGGTAAAGAAATTATAATCATGACCAATAGCATATGCTGTTAAGAAAAAAAAATTGTGGACTAGATACATGCTAGAGAAATGCTTTTGTGGACCAGCGCTGTTACCATTTCATTTGCTGGCAACTCAGGAATTTTCCTGAATCATTCATTCATTCATTAATTCGGCTTAGTACCTTATTTATCAGGGGTTGCCACAGCAGAATGAACCACCAACTATTCCAGCTTGTGTTTTACACAGCGGATGCCCTTCCAGCTGCAACCCATCACTGGGAAACATACTCGCATTCACACACACACACACACACACACACTACAGTCGATTTTGTTCTACGCAATGCATTTTGTTCTAAATGCAAGTATGTTTCCATTTACTCTGATATCTAAAAATTACAATGTTCTTACATTACTGTCAGGTCCAACTAGGTTTTCAGTGCATCGTCTTTTATATTCTATTAACCCATCCCCAAAATCCATTGCCTCAACATTGCACCCAACTTTGAAGCATCGTAGCGACGAATGTGAATTTCGTAGAAATATGATATTTATTACATCTATGGCTGCAGCCTAAGGTAGAACATATGCCACAAAGGGCTATAAGTTGTATCCCTGAAACTCTAGGACATCCCAAACAGTGGTCCCATTGACTTAACATGGGGACGAGACAGCCATTGAAATCCACTGGCACCATGGACTTTCATTATATGTCAATCATCAATAACATAGCAGTGTCATACAGACATGGAGGTGGGCTCATTTGACTCAACCAATCAACGTCTCAATATGATAATGAAGCTCTCAAGCCACACCCACACACAATTTAAATACCCTTAGTAACTGATTCCATACACTGCCCTTATAATAGGCCTACATGTCTTTTTCATATTTTTCAATTTATTGATTCCGGTTGCTGATAAATTATTTAACAGCAAAAAAAAAAAAAACTGTCTGATGGAATTGGTGACTTAAAATGATTATTATTATTAAAGTAGAGAATAAGAAAGGAAAATATGAGTATATGAATTTATGTATTTAAATTGGACAATAGATTAAAGAGCACCTATGATGAAAATCATCTTTTGTTAGCTGTTTGGACAGTCATACTGGAGTAATCGAACTGCAATAAAATCTCTTTTTAAATAGGATCAAAATCCCTCCCTTTTTCAGGCCACCGCAACGTGACGTAGGAGTGTGGATTCTCCGCCCAACAAATTGATTGACAGCTGCCTAGTAACATGTCTTCATAGTAACGCGTAATCATATCCGCAAGACAGGACGTGGACAAAGCAACTGGGATTAAAATATCTGTTCAGTTCTCTGTGATCCGCAGTACCTCAAGAATGAGATTTACAAGTTTAAAACGTTTCTAAAACAGTGCATGTTTGTAATAAAGACAGTAAAATCGCTTCACCACAGCTGCATGTCAGTACAATTATAAAAAATGACGCTTCAATCCCGGTTCATGGATGTAAATCAGGCTTACTTTGTACATTAACATAACAAACTTCCATATTGCCGAGGATATTAACGTATATCCTGTCACATTTGCCGTGCAAAAACATTGCAAAGCTAAACGCGTGTATGCGTGCATGCGTGGGATAAAAACTTTAACAACATAGTGTGTGACTCGTTGCAGAAAGGCTTGAATTAACTCTACAACAAATACATCAAAAAAACGTTGGTAAAGTTCTTACTGTAGTAAGGGAGGTCTGCTGTATTCTTGTCCGTCACTGTGCTGCTTATCCGTGAGACGCAGCAGGAGAAGCTACACCCATCATAGCAATAGTAAGCAATCTCTTTGGCTCGGTCATGCATGTGGGAATGGTGGGTGGGGAGAACCAGCTCATTTGCATTAAAAGCACAGGCAACAAAAACAGCTCAAATTTTCAATATACACAAAGGTATACAAATAATCTGATGGGTGTTTTGAGCTGAAACTTTACAGACACATTATGAGACACAAAAGATTAATCTTCAATCTTAAAAAAGGGGTAGAATAGGTGCCCTTTAGCCCTTTTGGATTTTATCAGTATTTCATGCTTCACAAACAGTAAACTCCTCTGTCTGTCATATACTGTACACAGATTTATGCTTCTGCCAGAGGGCAGGGTTTACCCTACAATTATATGTTTTAGCCAACCACTAAAGCAAGTTTGTATTGTCAAATCCTATTTTGATTGTGTGTTGCGTCTGATGTAAATAAATGACGTGTGACACTCCTTGTACATTCTTTAAAGGACTTTTATCTCCCTGGCTCTCTCTCAATATGCGTTCTGTCAGTACTTGCATTCTTTTGTTCTAGCAAAACATCAGCAGTTAATGCCAAAGTACTGTTCAAATTCCAATTCAACACACTGTGCTAGGTACAATTCAATTCCCCGGATATGCTCTTGCTCCACCTCATCATCAAGGATGCATGAAGAGGTGATATGCATGAATTTAAAATGAGCATATGCCAGAATACATAGCAACCCGACAAAGTGAATTTTAATGGCAGAGGAGAAAACCCACAATATAAATAAAATACTACTGTATCACAAAAATGGGCAGCACGGTAGCGCAGTGGGTAGCATGATCACCTCACAGCAAGAAGGTCGCTGGTTCGAGCCCCAGCTGGGTCAGTTGGCATTTCTGTGTGGAGTTTCCATGTTCTCAGGTTTCCTCTGGGTGCTCCGCTTTCCTCCACAGTCCAAACACATATGCTGGATAAGTTGACGGTTCATTACGCTGTGCCGACCCCTAATTAATAAAGGGACTAAGCCAAAAAGAAAATAAATGTATCACAAAATAAAGTTTTAAGAGTTATTTGGTGCAAGAGAGTATTTAAAATAGTTTTTTCTTATTCCATTTCAAACATTTGGGAAAAAAACAAAAAAAGATCTGGTGCTGCATAATATGCCTCAAAGGTTAAATATGATATTTAATTAATATTGTAAATATATATTTTGTACAGTGCATCCAGAAAATATAAGGAAAAATATTTTTTGAAATTGTTGAAAAAAATTTTAAATATAAAACCTGAAAAATTACATGTACATCAGTATTCACAGCCTTTGCTCAATACTTTGTTAAAGCACCTTTGCCAGCAATTACAGCCTCAAGTCTTTTTGAATATGATGCCACAAGCTTGGCACACCTGTCGTTGAGAATGTTTGCCCATTTCTTTTTGCAGTACCTTTCAAGCTCTATCAGGTTGGATGGGAGCGACGGTGTACAACCATTTTCAGATTTCTCCAGAGATGTTCAATAGAATTTAGGTCTGGGCTCTGGCTGGGCCACTTAAGGACATTCAACTTGGAAATTCAGTGAAGCCACTCCAATGATATTTTGCTGATGAGCTTTGCGGATGAACCATCGCAGTCTGAGGTTAAGGGCTTACTCACACTATGCTATCCGAACCGTGCCCAGGCCCCTTTACCGGATCGTTTGAGAAGTGTGAGCGCTCTGAATCGGGCTCAGGCACAGTTCACTTGGCTCGGCTGGAAGAGGTGGGGCTGAGCACGGTTCACTTGGCGCGGTATGCTTACAGTGTGAGTGCAAGCGTGCCTAAGCCTGAAACTGAAAGCGAGACGTGACTTTTAAGGGACTGTTTCATATGTATTAATTAATCATTCGTACTGTTCAATAAACACAAATGTCGTAGATTAATAAAGACGCAAACCCCTCACTGCACGTTAGCTGCGCCTTCAGCAAACTTCCTAATTCCTGCAGCACATGGACTTTATGATTGTTTATGAGGGTTAAAAGTGGCTGATCTGTTCGGCGAAATATTAGACTGCGTGTCACAGCATATCAAACGATTTAAATGATATAACTAAAGTTACTGAGCAGTGCGTCATCGAAGACGTAAGCATTTCCAGGCCCGAATGTAATGTGAGTGCGGGCCGTCGGGGAGACGGAAGGGGGGGACAAGCGTGCTTTAGCACAGTTCAAGGCAACTGTACATATTGTGAGTACGGCCTAAGAGCACTCTGTACATTGCTGCATTCATCTTTCCCTCTATCCTGACCAGTCTTCCAGTTCCTGCTGCTGAAAAACATCCCCACACCATGATGCTGCCACCACCATGCTGCACTGTAGGGATAGTATTAGTCTGGTGATGAGCGGTGCCTGGTTTTCTCCAAATGTAACGCCTGTCATTCACTCCAGAGAGTTCCATTTTAGTCTCATCAGACCATAGAATTTTGTTTCTTGTGGTCTGAGAGTCCTTCAGATGCCTTTTGGCAGATTCCAGGTGGGCTGCTATGTGCCCTTTACTAAGGAGTGGCTTCCGTCTGGCCGCTCTACCATACAGACCTGTTTAGTGGATTGCTGCACAGATGGTTGTCCTTCTGTAAGGTTCTCCTTCTCCACAGAACAACGCTGGAGATCAGACAGAGTGACCATCGTGTTATTGATCACCCCTCTGACTAAGGCCCTTCTTCCCCGATCAGCTTAGATGGCCGGCCAGCTCTAGGAGGAGTCCTGGTGGATCCAAACATATTCTACTTACGGATGATGGAGGCCACTGTGCTCATTGGAACTTTCAGAACAGCAGACATGTTTCTGTAACCTTCCCCAGCCTTGTGCCGAGACAATCCAGTCTCGGAGGTCTACAGGCAATTCCTTTGTCTCCATGCTTGGTTTGTGCTTTGACATGCACGGTCAACCCAAATCATGTCCAATCAACTGAATTTACCACTGGTAACTCCAATTAAGCTGCTGAAGCATCTCAAGAATGATCAGTGGAAACAGAATGTACCTGAGCTCAATTTAGAGCTTCACGGCAAAGGCTGTGAATACTGATGTACATGTGATTTTTCAGGTTTTTATTTTTAATAAATTTGCATCAATTTCAAAAACTTTTTCTCATTGTCATTATGGGGTTTTGTGTGTAATTCTGAGGAAATAAATTAATTTAATCCTTTTTAGAACAAGGATAAAAAATTTAATTAAAAGATTAATTAAAAGATAAGTGAATTCTAATATAACAGAAAGAAAATTTGTTTAACCCTTTAAGGCGACATGCTGACTGACTGACAGGGCTGTGTGATGAGTGAGGCCAGCAAACACGACGTAGCTTTCAGTTAAGATGAACACAATTTCCATAATTCTACTTTACTCACCTTATTCTCCGCGTACGAGCAGGCGCAGTCATTTAAATCGTTTTGGCTCGAGACTTCCGGTCTCATTCACTTCCATTCATTTTTAGACGTTAAAAACAGCTTGTTCTGCTGCTTGATGTTGCAAACTGAGGTTTTCTTATTATATTATTCTATTTTGTCTGTATAATCATGCAAACACTTGTTTGTGGAGCGAGTAGTTTGACCATTTTCAGCCGTTTATTATTCCTAGTCATTTCTCCCATAGGCAACTGAATCGGAAGTTCTAAAACAATCGCAAAAACGAGCGCACTTCCGCATTGAAGAATAAGGTCAATAGATAAAGATCTATGGCTCTGCATACAATGACTTTATCTTGCTGGAGTTTATGGTCATTTCACTTTACTTCAGGACGCATTAATAAAAAATGTTGGAGACATACTTGTTACATAAACGCACTAAATGGCACTTCAGCAGTTGTGCTTGAGCATCGTATATTTGAGGGCGTGCAAAGAATTTTTGTGCATGAACAGAGGAAATCGGCACACAAGCAAAGAGATTTGCATGCTCATATTACATAAATGCCATCTCGACTTGTAATACTGCGCTCACAACATTTGTCATTGAAATAATGCCATATGTACTTGGTAGATTTGTGTAAAAGGCCTGTCGCCACAGCTGGAAAAAATCCTAGAGGAAACACTCACAAAGATACATATTATATATTTAATCTGTTACCATATTGTACTCTGATTTCTCATATAGGACTGAATTATTATTATTAATTATTATTATTGTTTGTTTTTAATTTCGATTGAGTAAAAAAAAACTCCTGTATTTTATACTTTAATAATGGGCAATATGGTTTATTATTTTTGATATTTTTACAAAACCAGAGAAGACAATCTTTAGATAATCTTTACTGTATGAATTAGGGGAGTCAAAACTAATTAGTTCAGGAATAGATCATAACCAGTTATGATGTACCAGTGTTTCCCCTACCATAGTATAAGGGGTCACCCTGCCCCCTTGAAAGTAATCAAAATTTTATTCACTTTATATTAGCGCCAGATCACAACAGAAATCAAATGATAAAGTTATTTCCCACAGAACAAGTCCATATAATATTTTATATTTTATTAATCAAACAAGAGAGGCGTTATCTCGTTTACATAACGGCATGTTCTTTCTTTGCATATCACATGCAGTAAAATTCTGCTCTGATGCACGCACTCACAAGTGAGCAGCATATACCACCAATACAGAGAGCGCGCCCATTGTTCTTTTGTGCACTTGATGCCACATTATGTGATGTTATGGCAACGCACATTCAACCAAAGCCTCCTTGCGATAGACTAAGTGCATTGTATCAATTGCAAAGCTTCTAAAATATTCCATAGAAGCAATTTGTCACCATGAGCACACTCTCGCCCTCTCTACATTCTTTATTATTTTACTTTAGGCTACTTAAAACAGACTTTAAATGGCACATTTAATTTATGATGCAAAGCAAAAGACTAGTACAGCCTAGAATTATCTTTGTGTATTTGTTCTAAGTGCTCCTGTTGTCTTTTGTGCCTGTACTATTTGTTTCATTCATACAAGCAGTGCATATTTTTTGAGCAGGTAAAATTAAAGGTTCAACTCATAAATCTTACTGCTTTAAAAGGCAAACCTGTATTCGTGTGAAGTAAAATAAAAAATTGTGTATGAAAAGCAATGCCAACGCATCATGACGAATTGTGATATCAAATTGAACAGAAATGATGACATACAGTAATATTATCATCATAATAGGACCATTAGGTAGGTTCACACACCTAGTTTACATGTAGTCTAAAACGTATTTCCCAAATCTGTGTGCATAATGTACGTTTAGTTAAGCAGGAGGAATTGTACTCTATCAGTTTTGTTTGCACCTTCCCAAAGATAGCCTAGATCTTTATTTTATAATAACAGAGGGTTTTTATTAATATTATTATTACTACAACAAGCGTAGACACTGAGGTCTAGCCTATTTCACCAAGGTCCACCCACTTTAAAATTTCTGGCCTCACCTCTGATGGAGGGTCCTTTTCTGATGGAGATACTGTTGCTTTAAAAAACTAAATTAAATAGTCATTTAAAAAGTCGCGGCAAACCTTTAAACCAGTTATCATTCCTATCCTGGACTGTGTGGTCATTAAAGAAAGTTGAAGTCAGATCAGCTTTATAGTAATGAGCTGTGATAAGCTTACTGTGACAACTTGCATTGTCTAGAGTAGACAACTAAATATATACCTGTTTCTATAAGTACTTTAATTGGCTTTAAAAAAACAGTGTTTGTGAAGTTTATGACGTTTGTATAGCCAGCATTATTTTAGATTAGGATTGTATTGAATTCAGATTTATTTGGAAATGCATTCCAGTATACTTTAGAAATGGTGAGGTTTACATGTGAAATAGTGAAGTACATTGTTCTATTATATGGTCTTATATTATTTAATCATGGAAAAAAAAAACTAATTAAAAGCAAACACACACACACACACACACACACACACACAAGACCTTTTTAACCCAAATACAAACAACTAGTGCACGCATAAGATCAACAGATGCCCGGCTATAAAAAATAGTTGCTTTGAATGATAATGTTGCTGGAATGATAATTATAGCTCTAGTCCAGGCAGATGCCATGCCATGCCTATCAAACTGCCAATTGCCGCTAAACCGGTTTGGGTGTTTTGTTTATAAGCCAAACGGATCAAATGTGATCATGTGACTATTATTTACTTACTGAATTATGATTGGCTTACAAGCAAGATCTTATAAGCATGAATACTGTCAAACCCACACACATCTGTCCATAGGACTTTCTTGCCTCCCTTCTCTCATCTTAAGGTAAGGAGTTGTAATTCTGAAATTAGTTTGAACAATACAATTGTAATCTTTATTAATTATGTGGAAGTTAAAAAGGCTGTTATTTAAAAGCAAACTGATCATTTATTTTTTTATGCATGATTAATTATTTACTATTTAAGTTAATGTATTAATAATATTACTAATATTGTCATTAATAATGTACTTATTGCAGCTTATTGTTTAATGAAACAATGTTGAGTTTTTTTTTTTTTTATTTTATTGCTCAGTCCAAAACTAAATGTTTCTTTTAATGATTTTCTTTAGATCACAAAATGGTAACCTTAACAGGAATTCCCCTGCCTCGTTTGGTTACTATGACGGTTGTAGCAGGACTTGTCTCTCTGACGATCCTCTATTACTGGTCTTCAACTACAAAGAACTGTTTAGCTTCACAAACAAACCCGAAGCAACACATAGAACGTTACTTTGGCAAGAAAAGTGACTCTCTGACTGGTGCACCAGAGGACAAACCTATCCTTCTGTTGTGGTTCTGGCCTCAAAATTACTATTTTGATTTCAGTGACTGCAAAACCATTTATGACATCGATGGTTGTCATTTGACGGATAATAGATCACTCTATGACAAATCAGATGATGTCCTCATCTTTCACAGAGGCATCCACTGGGATCTGTCCAACCTTCCTCCATCGCCTCGTCCTCGCTTTCAGAGGTGGATTTGGTTTAATGTAGAATCACCGACCAACACAGCAAAAATACCCGGTCTGGAAAACCTGTTCAATCTCACTCTCAGCTACAGACATGATTCTGATATTCTTGTACGGTTGCGTTTGAGAACCAGGAAGAAACCAGTGGAGGATTTCGTAATACCAAAAAAGGACAAACTGGTTTGCTGGATTGTAAGTAACAATCTTGAATGGACAGGTGTGGGCACAAGGAAGAAGTTTTTTGAAGAGTTCAGAAAACACATTAACGTCACTCTGTTTGGAAAGGCTTATGCAACATTTTTGGATTACAATCAGTACTATCCTACCCTCGCTAGCTGCAAATTTTACCTTTCTTTCGAGAACTCCATCCACGAAGACTACTTTACAGAGAAGATAAATGGTCCTCTTTCAGTAGGAACTGTTCCTGTGGTTTTAGGTCCTCCAAGAAAGAACTATGAAAACTTTTATCCAAGAGACTCCTTTATTCATGTGGAGGACTTCCCAGATCCAAAGTCAGTGGCAGAATATCTGCTTCAGTTGGATAAAGATGACATTGCATATAGCAGATACTTTGACTGGAGGAAACATCTTGTTGCAACTCCTCATTTAATACAGCAGACCCAAGAGTTCATTCTGGCTATATGCACTGCCTGTGATTATATAGCACATCATAGGGAATATAAAGAAGCTCATGATATATATGACTGGTTTTTTCAATAATATGAATATATAATCTTAGGTTTTGAATACAATTTATAAGGTGTGTGCATGTGATTTTTTTAGGGTAGCATGAAGTATTTAGAACAAGGTAGCAATTGAGACCAAATGCATTCAGTAACTGTATGAATTCAATTTTTTATGCTATTGCCTTTTTCCTTGCAAATAAATAAGTAAAAAAAAAAACATTTTGGTTACTTATGTTTACTTTATATATATATATATACACACACACACACACACACACACACACACACACACACTTACCAGTATTTGTGGATTACAGGGACTTTTCCATAGATGTATTGTATTTTAAACAGTATTTTATGCAGAAAAAAAAGACAAGCCACCCCTAAACCCAACCATCATAGCAATCCTGTGGCAAACATTGGATGTGAAAAGACCCTGCCAAGCATGATTAAGCATTTTGAATTACGACATCAGACATGTCCTAAAACCATTGTAAGCTAGCTCACACCCATACACACACACATACACATACATACACACACACACACATACACTACAAGTCACACAAGTCAGAATTATTAGCCCTCCTGAATTATTAGCCCCCAGTATTTATAGCCCCCAGTTATATATTCCCCTACTGTGCAATAAACGTGCAATACTTTCTCATAAACACTTGTATACAGCACCTTATAACCAGTATATTTACAGCATATCTGTACATACAACTCAACATCCAGATCTTTTTGACTAACTGCATCTCTGTTTAATGTTTAATGTTTATTGCCTTTTCTTTCTTGTATTTAATTTTGTGTTGTTACTCGTCAGTTTATGTACACTGGAAGCTTCTGTTGCCAAAACAAATTCCTTGTAAAAAACATTTGTAAACATAAGTTTTAATAACTAATCTCTAATAACTAGGGATGCTCATTTCGGTTAGTTTTCCCAAACAACAACCGCTGCTGGTTAACCGAATATAAACCATTAACTGGTCATATTAATATTAACTTAATATTTAATAAAACAATTTATTGATGCGTCTACTTTGTAGCACATTAAATATTGCATTTTAAAATACTGATTTATTTTAACATGTGAACAACAGCATACAGAACAACAGAACATCATGCACCCGCATTGTTTCCAACTAAATAGAACAGAATAAACTAAATAAAAAGAATGAAATAAATGGGCCTGCCCTAGATATTTTCACTTAAATTACAAATATAGATTACAAAACAAAAACACTGACTAAATCCTTTTTAAGAACCGGCATAGGCTGTTTTTTCTACCGTCAAATAAAAATAGCACGCTACCTCAAATCGATCACTCCATGGAAAATATGCATTTAATTAATGATCCACTCTTATTCTTATATCACAAACCTCTGTCAACAGTTGTAATAGAAGTCATTACAGTGTTTCCTCTAAGTATTTTTTCCAGCTGTGGCGGCAGGCCTTTTGATCTACCAAATACCTTTGTCTTTATTTTAATGACAAATGTTGTGACGCAGTATTACAAGTTGAGATCGGATTTATGTAATATGAGCATGCAGATCTTTTTGCTTGCACAAGGATTTCCTCTGTTTGTGCACCAAACTTCTTGCACGCCCTCAAATACGCTGCTCAAGTGCAATTTAGCACGTTTGTGTAGTGAATAGGTCTCCAACATTTATTAGATTGGCTATAGGCATATTTATGAATGTCTCCAATAGACCTACGGAGCGGCATTAATGCGTCCTGAAGTAAAGTGAACGGGCTTTTTACTCCAGCAAGATAAAGTCTATGTTTGTTGTATGTAGAGCCATAGACCTTTAAGTATAATTATGGAAACTGTGTTCATCATAACTGAAAGCTATACGTTGTGTTTGCTGGACTCACGCATCACGCACCTATCAGTCAGTTATTCAGCATGTCACCTTAAAGGGTTAAACAAATACGCACAGCACTACTACGGTTACTGAAAAGTTTGTGGTGTTAAAATTCACTTACCTTTTAATACGTTTTGGTGTGATTAAAACATGCTTTTTTTAAAAAAACGCCAATGTTTTGAATGAGAAGCTGTAATGTAGCCGTGGTGGGATGAATTTTGGTGTGGCGCCCGGCCATGGAAGAATGAATGTAGCGGAAACCTTGCATTATTTTAAAGATTGTCTTGAGCTTCTGATTTTATCTTAGAGCTTCTGTGCTTTCATTTCCTCCATCTCACTCGCAGTTCATGCACGCGCGATAGGAGACAAACAACAAGGTGCATATATTGACTTTTTTTTTTTTAAGCATAGGCTACTATACCATACAGTATAATTGTTTTGTTTTATACATGCAGTATTGCATTAATGCTTTACATAGCTGTAAAATGAAAGCCTAAGTTTGGTGCGAGTTGTTATGCAAAAATCAAGTAGCGTAAATCATTAGATTTGTTTGATTTGTAGATTAGACTATGGCTATTTAAAAACAAAATTGATCTTTTATAACTATTAAGAACAATTTTCCAAATAAAAAAAAGGTTTGTTTATTAGTTATACACTAAATCATCAAAAAATAGATCGGTTGCACTGCGGAGTTAACAAATACATGTTGCACACAAATGCAGCAAAACTTTAATACAAAACAAAATATAATTTAACCATTTAACTGATACCATTAATTAGTAAAAAAAATGCATCCTTTCGATTGATGGTTGATCATGTACAATTAACGTAAACAGTTAATGCGAGCAATCCTACAACTGATTTCTTTTATCTTTGCTATAATGACCACATATATGACGATGTTTTTCAAGATACTAGTATTCAGCTTAAAAAGTGACATTTAAAGGTTTAACTAGGTTAATAATGGTTACTAGTTAGGGTAAAGTTGTTATTATATTGCGAGTGAGGGCTAATAATACTGACCTTGAAATAGTTTTAAAAATTTAAAAGATATCTATCTAATGTAGACAAATAAGGAGCCATTTGTTTATATATTTCTATCATTGTTTTACCTTTAACTAAAGAATTAACAGTAACACAACATATTAAAGTACTTTTATGGTTGAAAAAAAAACATTTTGGGAAACAAAACAAAAAAGACAGGTGAAAAATTAATATTTTGCTATTATCGTTAAAGCCCAGAAGAAATCAAAACTAACCTTTTTTTTCTAGCTTACATTGCTAGTTTTGTGCTGAACAATTTATCTGTGCATGTCATTAAAAAATTATTTGTCCTTGTAACCTTTAATTGAAATCTGAAAATGCACATCCTGTTTGTTTTTATTTTCCGATTAAATTGTCAGATTGTGTATTTCTTAGGAATTGAGTGTGGCTAACATATTTAACCAAGCAGCTCTAACAGTCAGTTTTGACAACAAACAGAAACGGTGAGGAGTCTGTTAATTTGTAATAACCCTCTCAAAACTCTTTTCCACATTTTTCAGAATAAAATGCCTACTTTACTACATCCAATCAGTTCGCAGTGGAAAAAAACAAGCCACACACACCGTTTTCTCATTTAATATACTGTTTCTATAGGAACTGCGTCACAATAGGAAAAAAAAACATATATGGTCGCAGCTTTCGGTTCATGCAGACTTAAATGCATTTTGGAAGAAAATTTATATTTATATTATTTATAAAAAAAAAAAAATCGGCAATCTATAAAGGTCACACCAAAAAAATATATAATTGCAATCGGTACATTTTGAGAGGTTTGGTGAATCCTGATTTGTTTATGACAGTTTATATGCAGATTGTGTATACACATTTATACATCCTTAGTGAATATGAGAGTTTGCTGGTGCAGTATTAAAAATATTGAAGAAGGAAGTAAAATATTGAACAAGGAATATTGAAAAAGGCTAAGAACAAGGAAGTTAGATCTATATCTCCTGCAGCCTACATGATTGGCGTCTCAAATAATTTTTCCTCTTTGGTGAAGCCATAATGCACATTGGAGAGGCTTTATATTCCAACTGTAGTGTGCGTATTAGAGTTGGGGCGATAGACGATGCCATAGTAAATAAATAACTTATTATTTGCATGTCATCTTAATAGCAGTAATGGCCTTTTCATGAGCTGTGGTAAATTTTATATATAGCTGCCGCTTGCACGGCTGACAGCATATAATCCTTAAATGAAGGATTATACAGTACCTCTCGTGCTTAAAATGTGAAGATTCAGTGGCAAACGCTGTTACCTGCAAACCCCGTCCCACAGACTTTACAGTGAATAGCTTTAGTTATTTTCATAGCGGACAAAGCCGCTGGATGTCTTTTATCCACTCTTGGAAAAGTGTAAAATGGTGAATTAACATTCAGCACATGATCACTAATAAGACGTGCCATTATTAGTACCTTTAGGTGCTTTCTAAAACAAATTCTGTCAGTGTTATTTTCATTCTGTCATCTTTAGCGCTTCACATTTTCGCTGTTGTAGCTTCAGTCATCTGAAGGCAGAAGGCATTGACTGAGTGATTGACAGCTGATATTAACCAATCCATTCACGTTCAGTTCTAGAGCAGTGGGCCAATAAGAAGAGCACAAAGGTGGGGCAAGCATTGCAGGCTTTTTTACTTCAGCAAGTTCACATAACAACTGTTTGTTCCTGAGCGCTGCGTTTTGCGCTTTTAGGTGCAAATATGCATTCTGCATAAATGTCTCTTAAATCCGCGCAAGCGGTGAGGATTTTGCAGTGAAAACAGGTCGCACGGCAACCATTTATGCACAAGTATATTATGCCCAAATATATTTTTAGGTCGCATAAAATATCAGGCGCATATGCGACCAAAACGGTCAAGCCCTAGCATCTTGTTATTATTTCCTCATAATAATAATAATAAAATAAGGAAGTTATCATCAATCACAATGCACATTACAGCGAAATCCAAATAAACTCTCGTCTCCTCCACCAGCTGTGGGGAAAAGCCATTATAACGACACGGATCACTTCGCCTATTCATGCAAGTGTCCCGCGGAAAAAGTGATGGTAATTTGTGTGTAACTTTATTTATTTATGGGTAAAGCAAAGACCATGTGGGTCAGGTAGTGAAAACAGTAAGCTACAATTAATTAATTAGTTAAGAATTAATTGATATTTTACAACAATCACCCCCACCCCGCCTACGACAACGATGCCATTGTCCATCGCGATGTTTCGCATTAGACATCGTGCGATGCCAAATTGGGTCAACATCACCCAACCCTAGTGCGCATACCGGTTTTAGTGATTTACAAGGACTTTCGGTATAATATGGGTATGAGCTAGTTGTACTCTTTTATGGTAATTTGAGAATATTCCTGATTTCCTTATAATTCAGTTATCCTAACGAGTACTTTCCCCAACTAATAAGAACAAATATTTTTAACAGTTCAATTTCATATATATATATATATATATATATATATTAGGGCTGGACAATAACTCGATATCAATATATATCGCAATGGATTTTCTTCAATAACGGTGATATGATTTTTGAACCCATTTCCGGTATTTTGATATAAATTTGCATATATATATATATATTTTATTATATACATAAGATCTTATACATGTATCACTTGTCACTGAATCATTTTCAGTGCTCAGCTGTCAGAAAGAGCGTGGTCACCTGCGTGATGACGTACATCACAGACACGCTGCTCAGTCTTTCACAGTCTATGGCAACACAGCAGTTAGTTAAGCTCCGTGACCGTCTGACTTTAACTGTAGTTCGGTGACAAAGTAGCCGTGACAAACTGGTATTAGACGCAAATAATGAGTAAGGATTGGTGAGAGTGTTAAGGAACTTAATAACGCACGCCAAATGAGAAGAAAAAAAAAACTTCCGCATTTCGCAGTGTGTGTGTGTGTGTGTGTGTGTGTGTGTGTGTGTGTGTGTGTGTGTGTGTGTGTGTGTGCGGTCCTATACTGACAGCCATCTATGGGGATCTTGTCAGAAAATATGGCAAAAAGTCCTACATGATGCTAATAGTTTGTCAGTAATGCCACTAATATCTGCATACTCCACGTCTTAATTCCATTTCTGTTTAGTTCAGTTATAACTTTAGTCGCATTAAGGTAATCAAAAATCGCTGTTTACTTGGTAGACTCTTAATCAGAGTATTGTTTTAATCATATTAAAATCATATTAAAGTATTGTTGTTGGCCATGTAAACATACTCAATGCTTGACTCACCGTCAGGGCTTTGTGAATTAGCCTTTGCGAAGCAGCATTTTCTGTAGACTATGTACGTACATCAAAAGCAAGTATGAAATCGCTGTTTGGAGCTTATGCAGGCCTACAGTTCAACATTCATGTTTAACTGAATAAACACAAGTACATCTTATTGAACATCACTTATTTTCATCACCAATTATCATAGTAGAACAGTTTCTCAAGCAGTTTGTGATGCATTATGGAAACAGGAGATGAGCCGCTGGTCTAATGTGCCACCTGGCTTGAGAAACCCGTTTTTATATTATTTGGGTATATTCTGAATGCCATTAGCAGAATTCAAATGAGCCATTTTAATCTAGATTAATTTCGAGATTAATCTAGATTTTAAAAAAAATAATCTTATAATATATATTAAAAAAAATTATATATATATATATATATATAAGCTTAGTCTGAGAGTTTTATTTATTTAATAGTTTTTCACATTTCTTGTTTGTAAAGGCTAAATACAAATAAAAAGTGAACATTAATTAAATTTTTTTGTACTGTTTTTATAAAAAAAAAAAGTTATGAGCCTGAAGGTATTATAGACTTTACAGATTCAGATGTAGTTATTTGTAGGTACAGACATCCATTGTGTGCGTTCTTGGCAGTTTTTTCCAGTCTTTTTAATATTGTCCATATCGATATCAAAATTATATAGTATCGACCGAAATTAAGAAATATATCGTGATATAAATTTTTGCCATATCGTCCAGCCCTAATATATATATATATATATATATATATATATATATATATA
>CAIGQZ010032119.1:871697-887058 GCA_903798205.1 Danio tinwini | reverse complement strand
ATAAACATAGTTAACCTGCAGGTATTAAGTATATAGGTTAGTTGATGTTTGTGTACATGATCAAGGAAGTGTATTTGTGTATTAATTGTGTTTATTGTCCTTGAAGTTTTCCATGGTTGGCATCCTCTCTTCACAGGTCTTGGATCTCATCAAGTGGCGCTGCACTTAAACATGAGTAACCAAAATGTTTAACCATATTTATTTCCAAGGAAAAAGGCAAAAGAATAACAACTTTAATTCATGCATTTATACTTAATACTAACCTACAACAAAGGAAAAAAGAAAAAAAAAACATGCACCTTATAAACTGTATTGTAAATCCCTCCATGAATTATCAGTTTACAAATCTAAGATCATACTTTTATCAATGAAAAAACCAGTCATAGATATCATGAGCTTCTTTATATTCCCTATGATGTGCTATATAATCACAGGCAGTGCATATAGCCAGAACAAACTCTTGAGTCCGCTGTATTAAATGAGGAGTTGGAGTGAGATATTTCCTCCAGTTAAAGTATTTGTGATATGCAACGTTATCTCGATCTAGTAGATGCAGATATTCTGCCAGTGACTTTGGATCTGGGAAGTCCTCCACATGAATAAAGGAGTCTCCAGGAACAAAGTTTTCATAGTTCTTTCTTGGAGGGCCCAAAACCACAGGAACAGTTCCTGCAGCAAGAGGACCGTTTAACTTCTCAGTGATGTAGTCTTTGTGGATGGAGTTCTCGAAAGAGAGGTAAAACTTGCAGCTAGCGAGGGTAGGATAGTACTCATTGTAATCCAAAAACTTTGCATACGCCTTTCCAAACAGAGTGACATTTATGTGTTTTCTGAGCTCCACATAAAACTTGTTCCTTGTGCCGACACCTGTATATGCAGCATTGTTACTTACAATCCAACAAACCAGTTTGTCCTTTTTGGGAATGACAAAGTCATCAGCTGGTTTCTTCCTGGTTTTCAATCGCATTCGTACTGGAATATCACCATCCTCTCTGTAGCTGAGAGTGAGATTGAACAGGTTTTCCAGACCAGGTTTTTTTCTGGTGTTGGTTGGTGATTCTACATTAAACCAAATCCACTTCTGGAACCGAGGACGAGGCGATGGAGGAAGGTTGGTCAGATCCCTGCTGATGGCTTTGTGATAAATGAGGACATCATCTGATTTGTCATAGAGTGATCGATTATCCGTCAAATGACAACCATCAATGTTGAAAATGGTTTTGCAGTCACTGAAATCAAAGAAGTAATTTTCAGGCCAGAACCACAACAAAAGGATAGGTTTGTCTTCTGGTTTGTCTGCTATCATTTTGTTCGTCAGAGAGTCACTTTTCTCGGTAGAGTAGTTATTTTCTTGTTTCAGGTTTGGCAGTGGAGCTGGACAGTTCTTTGCAGTTGAGGACGAGTAATAGAGGATTGTAAGAGAGACTAGTCCTGCCACTACCATTGTGGTAACCAGACGAGACAGTGAAATTCCTGTTAAATTTACCATGTTGTAATCTATAAAGAATAAAAAGAAACATTTCATTTTAATTATGGGCAATAAAAAGGAAAAAAAGGCATGTAAAACTTTGTAACAATAAGCTACATAAGATGTTTTATTATTTTATTATTAAGCCATGTAATTAAGTAAAAACTTAAAAATAAAATTAAATAAAATATAAATAAATAAACAACTAATTTAAATTAAATTAGTTTATCATTAAGCAATAAAAAAACATACTTTTGAATTAAAGCTTAATTTCACTAAAGTATTAAAGATTAAAATTGTATTAGATAAATTAATAACAAAATTACAACTCCTTGCCTTTTAGCAAGTCCCTAAGAGAAGATTGCAAGTGTGTCCTCTTGGTTTGGACAGTTGTGTGTGGGATTCTGCTAAGAGAGAATGAATGGAGCTATATTTGCCAATATACACACTTATAAGAACTCACTTGTGCTTGCAAAAAAGATACAATATAAAACAAAAAAATAAATGCGATTAACAATGTTTCCATCCAAAGAAGCTAATTTAATTTCTGCACAAAACTGGAATATTGCATAAAAGATGTGCAAATAAAGCAGTGTTTTAATCCAATAAGTCAAAGAGAACAAAATCTTCACTTCCTGATTAACCTGGCACTAAATATCAACAGTAAAAATTGTATTTACTTGCGTAGAAGAAGCTGCACGAATGTTTTCCTTTTTTAATAAATGATTTTCACCTCAGAAGACAAACGCCAACATTTAAATGAACGTGGTGGTGGCATTTAAAGATGTGAGACGCAGAGCACAGACACTCTTGACAATTCTGGAGGAAATTAATAATATAATAACACTAATACTGAGATGAAGGCATTTAGAATGACTAAAACAACATTTCAGATGTATTGCTGGTTTATCCATTTACACACATTTTTATCTTCTATTTATCACTATGACTTCAGTGTTTGCTCTAGGACTTTTTTACAGCTTTGGCGGCAGGCAGTGTTTCCATTGTAGCTTATGCACATCTTTTTTATTATATAAAAAGTTAATCCTACTCGATTATGCGCATACAATTTTTTATGACCATTTTCAAAATTGATGCATGTCTTGGCGTTTCCAACAACCGTTATTTATGCGCATATCCAAAATGCGCATACAAAATAGGTGGACAGAAACATAGCTATTGTCTTGCGCATTACTCTGTAAAGCAGTCTCTGTATTTAGCTGTTAAAATCCAGCACCTATGTTTAGCTGGAGCAGCGTTTACTACACAAAGCCATAGTTCTCGGCCAAGCTACACAAAATATCATGATACGTAAAAAATCTTTCTGTGATATTGAGAGCTGTTTGCGTAGCTTATGTAAATTAAGTAAATGTTGCTGGCGTGTTCGGTGCGGTAACATTAAACACCACGTTTTCCGCACCACATTTAAATAAATCGGCTGTGATCAATAGGCCTGTCATGATATCTTTTTTTTTTTTGTATGATATATTGCACCAAAATATATTGTGATAAACAATTTTGTCATTTTAACAATTTTATGCCAGTCATTAAATGTCAGAATGACAATATAATATTATCATAATGCAAGCACACTCTTCCAAAGAACACTTATTTTAATAAAAACATTTCATTTATAGTCATTTTTACAATTTAATAATTTGGCATTGCAATCAGAAGTCGAAACATTTACCATAAACAAATAATAATGATAATAATAATAATAAAAATAATAAAAAATAATAATAACAATTAGTTAACAAAAAAAGTGCAAGTTAAAAAGTAACAGAAACTGCAATGTCTTCTACCAGATCTGTTTTCAGCTGTCAGACACCCACATTAAAATATACTATAGTAATTTATAGTAAATCCTATAGTGTTTAACCATACTGACACTGGCAGAGATGTTGCATCAGCTAAAATGTTGCTAGAATTAGTTTTGTATGGGTGATATAGATTGCATCACCAAAAATAATTGTGCGAAAAGCCCATTTTGATTAGTGACAGGCCTAGTGATCAGGACTGCAGCTGTTCTTCAATGTCTGCATCACTGTTTTGTGAATGGTGGACTGTTATTTCCAAATTGCAGCTCTCTCTGTTGAGCATGTGAACACAGTGACCAATCATAAGGGTTTAGGACAGGGATGGGCAAACTCAGTCCTGAAGGGCCGGTGTCCTGCACAGTTTAGCTCCAACTCTAATCAAACACACCTGCTTATAGACAATTAGTGATCTTGGAGGCACTGATTAGCATGTTCGGGTGTGTTTGATTAGAGTTGGAGCTAAACTATGCAGAACACCGGCCCTCCAAGACAGAGTTTGCCCACCCCTTGGTTAAGGAACTCGCTCGACAATGCTCAAAAAAAAAAAAAAAAAAAAAAAAAGCATACGGGATGAATATTTACAGTTATTAATTTGCTTTAAGTGCTCATGTTGTCTTCTGTGCATGTACATGAGTTTTGTATGATACATCTATAAAGAGGTCAAATTAAAAGGTAAAGTTCATATATCTGACTGCTTGTATTAAAAGACATTAGTATTCTTGTGTTAAGTCAACTGTAAAGTTGTGTATGGAAAGCATCGTCAAAGCACCATAATGCACAGATAGATCGAATTCATAATACACATTTTTGGGCAAATTTATGGTTAAATATTGCAATTACTCCACAATAAGATGTTTTTAACTGTGGCTCCTACTCAACTAGAATTTCAATTTGACATTACAGATCCAGCGATGTGACTATTGCAGAGGCACACATTGCAAGAACGATGCTGAAACGATATATTGTGCAGCCCTAATATATACATAAACACAAGCACTGCCCCTAAAAGTAAACTACTCAATAGCCGACTACAACAGGCTTGGTCGACTAAAGACCGATTTATACTTCTGCGTCAAGCAGACGCGTATGCTATGGCACAGCCTACGTGTAGACGCATAGCCCTCTTGCCGTAACCGTCGGCGACGTTGTCGCGCACCTCTCAGAAAAATGTAACACGTACACGTAGCGCAAGCTCTGTGATTGGTCGGCTTGGTATCGCTGATAAGAGTGAGCGGAGGTGAGAGCCGCACGCCCGATGCAGCGAGTGTTTACAAGTGTGGAGTCCCGTGAAGGAGCTCCGGATGGAGACAGTTGTTTTGTGTTTACCTTATGATTAAAGTTGTTGCACGTCCGCCGGTTCCCGCCTCAAAATGAGCAAATTTGAGCCACTTGTACATTAAGGAAGTGTTCAGAAAAAACAGAACACCAGAGAAGAAACTCGACACAGAGAAAGAAACACCTACTGCCAGCTAGCGTTTCGGAAGTGTATTGCAGAAAAAACAGAAACAGCGCACAGAAGTATAAATGCACAGCTACGCACGAGGCATAAGCTGTGGATTACGGCGATCACTTGACGCAGAAGTATAAACCAGGCTTAAGCATTTGTTAGTCAGAAAAAAAAACTAAAAACAAGTAGCACAGTCCAAGTGCGTGTGTCCACCGAAGTGTATGTGCACCGCAAAAATGTGAGCAGAATGGCAGAAGAGTAGCATGCCCTTATGCTCTGCTTTGAGCACTCTGCATTTTTTTAAAAAGCTTTGACGGTTTAGAAATGCTCACAGCAAAATACACAGTGCATTAAGCAAGAGCTTAACAAGCGGATCTGGCAAATCCACCTGCTAATATTTTCAGTAAAGAAAACAGAAGTCTGGGATCCTTGGGTCACTTCTCAACAACGTATAGGCAAACTACTGTTGCCTTCTCTTAATATGAAAAAATGAGAACGAAGGAAAAGCACAATAGAGATGGTCAATTATAATAATTGGCCATATTTTTGTAATGTTTTAGTGTGCTGTTAGCCTATATTTTAATGTATAGGCTTTTTTGTTTGGCATTTTATTACTATTAACTAAGATGTATATTTCATTCAATGTTTCATTTCAACACTCTTGCCTAGGGCTAGTGGCAGTTATTATTGTCGATAACTAAATAATGTGTATCGTTATTATTAACATTTTTATTATGTGTGTCATTTTAAGGCTCATTCTTCAGGCTTATTGCGTTATCGGTTTGCTCTATATTTGTTGTGTTTTGTTAATTTATATATTGTACTTGCACAAAAATTTACTAGCCAAGGAAATACATTGCCGTAGGCCTACTAAGTTATCAAATTAGCACGTTTTGATTACGATTCATTTTAGTGTTGTAATTTGTGAATGTTGTGTAAATGTTATAATGTGTGTTATAGAGTTATATTTATTTCATTAAATTAGGAGAAGGCCTGAGGAGAAGACTTTGAAAGTCTTTAAAAAAACATCTGAATTCCAGTCCAAATTTGTATGCCCTTTACTCGAAAACGTACCTCCATCTCGTTTACTCAGCTGTGCGTCACTGATTACTTTAAACAAGTGTTATCTACAGGTGGAATGGGTTTAAATAAAATGCCCTAAACTGCACCAGCTACAGCAGCAGTTTCGCTGCACACGGAAGTAAGGAGAGCCACAAATTAGTATTTTGTCAGCATTACAAATTTTTACAACAAACAAGCACGTTTTAATATATTCATAACCACGTTCATGTTTTACGGTCATGCTTTTATTAAAAAACGCTAAAATAAAAACCACAAAATTTCGCAATCTATAATTCCTAATAATAACTCCTGTACAGCAGTCCCACAACATTCTGACACTCAATGACAGTCAAATACCCTGTCAGAAAAGTCTAGTGGCTGAGAATGAGCGTTTTACAGTGTCTGCTATAATGGTAATGTTGTTTTTGGTGTGTTTACATGGATTAATATGGCTACGGTGTAAATGCTAGTGGTGTAACGGATCACAAATCTGCAGTTCAAATTACACTACTTTTTTTTTTTTTTTTTTTTTTTTTTACAGATCGGACCATTTTTTGGATCAGCAAAAAAGTGAGGAGACAAATGTCATTTGCTTTTCATTTATATAAAAATATTACTGCAAAAAACATTGCTTTAACAAACAGAACTTAGAACCTGTAATGTTAATAAATAAAAAAAATCAAGAAAGAACCAGCTGAAAAAAGAAAAGTATTTAATATAAAATATGATATTTGCTACTGTTGCTGATAATGCTAAATATAGAAATATAACATCTTATACAACAGATCATATTTATCTTCAATTAATGATTCAACAATTTACACAAAACTTCATGTTTTATTATTCTGTAGGTGTATTATTTTTGAAAACCTATTCAGCGACAATTTTGATGGTTGTTTGTCGCCATCCGTTGGTTACACAATGTAATTGCTTTTACCAATGTCAAAATATCACCAGCGTCAGCGTTTCATTAAACAGTGATTTTAATCTTTACCATAAACATCCATTTATATCTGAACTATAAACTGGTCTCCCAGCACTTGTGTTATTTAATTGTTTGTAACTCACTGAAGCAGTGTAAAAATGAATCTCTCGATGCAGATTTGAATCAGCGATTTAAAAGATGTATAAACATATGCAAATCATTATAATTTATCGTTCATGTTGTGTGAGTTTGAACTGAGAGCATGATTTTTTAATGTCTAATTGTGCAGCTTTACACTGAATGCATTAATGCATGTTAAACAAGCAGTGACAGAAAACACATTAAATTAATAGTCTAAGAAAGCATTTAGGTAGCTCCCACCACAACTTTTCCCGTCATCATTATATCTTACAGGGAAGTCAAAATGCTTTCATTCACGTGATTTGAATGACGCGGGGGGCGATCTCTCTGCAATAGTTATAAATATTGGATTAACCGACAAGTTCAAAATAAATAATTATTCAGAGGGTCACGTGCGTTCTGAATCATGAGTTGTGATCCGTACGGATCACAGATCAACAGTGATCCGTTTCACCCCTAGTAAATGCCCAGAATAGTTAGGATCTTATTGCTGATACATTAGATCGTTATGATAACATATGCCTTCAGTGATTTCCTGAAGATAAATAACAAAAAGGTGCAGGTGTTGTAGTGCTGTCCCAATTCTTGGGGTAAATTTTGAAGCCCTTCCCCTTCACACTCGTTTTTAAGGGCCATGGGGAAGGGGTAGAGGTACAAAAGGTGAATGCAGCCTGTTCTAAACTGTTCTGTTTTATGAAGTATACTGGGTTTTTTATTTTTAGGTCTGACTCATGTGTCAAGTATTCAGTTCAGGCTCCAGACAACAGTGTCTGCCTTTTCCAGGACAAAAAAAACTGTTGAGAAACAAAATTCCTTAAACCTATCTGTGCAAAAGTTTGTTCATAATACGCCTACATGCTGGAACTCCACCTTTGATAATGTAGATAGACTTCATAACCAGCAACAAGCTGTCTGTGCAGTTATGACTGAAAGAAAAAATTAAAAATAAATATAAGTGCCATCTGATGGCTTGAGGTGATTTGGCAACATTAGGAATCGCATCATAGGCCCATTAAGCAGCTTTATAGATGATTTAACTGAAGAGATGAAGCCCACGCAGTCTTTAGTGTTGACCCTCTAATGGAAGCCTCTATCCTTCTGACAGAATGGACAGGACCTTTTCCGAAGATGGAGTAAGCCCATTTCCATGTGATACGAAAAAATATATATTTGACAGCAATATATAAAAACAGAACTCTCGGCACTGTCCTTAACACTGCATTTCTTATTCTTTAAAGATTGTTTTTGCCGGCAGCTAGCTCTCTGCAACTCTCACATGGTCGCCCACTGAAGCTAAGCAGGGCTGCGCCTGGTCAGTACTTGGATGGGAGACCACATGGAAAAGCTAGGTTGCTGCCGGAAGTGGTGTTAGTGAGGCCAGCAGAGGGCGCTCAACCTGTGGTCTGTGTGGGTCCTAATGCCCCAGTATAGTGACAGGGACTCTATACTGCTCAGTGAGTGCCGTCTTTCAGATGAGACGTTAAACCTGACTCTCAGTGGTCATTAAAAATCCCAGAATGTCCTTTGAAAAAGAGTAGGGGTCCTGGCAAAATCTGCCCACTGGCCTCTGTCCGTCATGGCCTCCGTCACTCGTCTCCTCTCCACCAATCAGCTGGTGTGCTGTCTGGCGCAAAATGGCTGCTGCGTGTCATCCAGGTGGATGCTGCACACTGGTGGTGGATGAGGAGATTGCCCCCCATTGTGTAAAGCGCTTTGAATACCCAGAAAAGCGCTATATAAATGCAAGGCATTATTATTAATTATTATTATTATTATTATATTTGCCTTTATTTTATAGTACAGCAGGATTACAGGAAATGGAAGAGAGGGAAAAAGGGACAGGATTGGAAAAGGTCCACCATCCAGGATTCGAATTCAGGGCTCTTGGAGCGACGTTGTGCTACATGTCGGCACACTAACCACTGAGAACTGAACAGAACCAAAAACCTTGCCATCCACCACGACATTTGAGAACTGTGTATTGGAGGAAAAAGGGGCCTTATTTTACTAACAAATGACAGGATTACATGACTTTGAAAATCCACACACCTACCAGGTGGAAGAACCATGAAGCCACCGTGCTAAATCTAGCATGTCTAGCCAGGCATTCCTGTGCATTCTAGTATCAAGCTCCTCTTCAAATCATGCATTTATCACAAGGGCTGGCCCAGAATATTTAATTATTGAAATAGTTCTGCAAGTTGGCATTTGATTTTGACTTCTGAGATTCGAAGTTTTCATTCTTTTACAAAAAGTGAACATGGTGTATGTTGATGCATGAACAGTAGGGGTCGCTAACATGCCAGTTGTGAGAAAAATCTAAAATGACAAAGTAATAAGTTAAAGTTGACAGCAGGCTACAGCAGTCTTGTTTGTGCAGCATGAGGTTTTGCAATGTATTATTAGAATCGTTTCCGCTAGATTCATTCTGCTGTGGTTGGACACCACACCAAAATTCATTCCAGCAATGGCTACACTACAGCTTCTCATTCAAAACATTCTGTCGTTGCTGTTTATTCACAGTGGGTTATAGTCACACCAAAATGTACTAAAAGGTAGGTGAAATATAATTTATTGAACTTTTCTGTAGTGCTGTGCGTTATTTGTTTAACCCTATAATGTTATACATGCTGACTGACAGGAGCACCCTGACAGGGCCTTAAGACCAGCAAACATGACTTGGCTTTCAGTTATAAACAAGATTCTATAATTATACTTTATTTACAGATAAAGGTATATGGTTCTGCATACAATGACTTTATCTTGGAGTTTATGGCCGTTTCACTTTATATCAGGACACAATGTCATTCTGAAGGTATACTGGAGCCATTCATAAATATACCTAGCAAGTCTAATAAAATGTTGGAGGCATACTCATTATATAAACGACCGGATAATGAAATGATAGTGTAAAAATGTAACCATGTGATATTTTGTAAATAGCAAACTTATACTTTCTCTGTCCGTTGTGTGGTATGATTGCCCAAGATAAAGCCACTCTATTAAGATTTAGCTAACATTAGCTCAGTAAATCAAACGCTGAAGGCATTAACACCTGGAGAGAATTCAACCGGGCCTTTGTGGAGCCATTTTTAAAATGACAAATGTCAAGAAAACAGTATTACAAGTAGAGAGTGCATTTGTCTAATACAAGCGTGCGAATGTCTTTGCTCGCACATCAATTTCCTCTTTTATGCATTCTTTTCAAATAGACCCTTCTCACATTTCCGGTTTGTCAGTAGCGGAAGGCATCATAGCTGCTTAAACGAAGCACAGTAAAATGGCAGAGAAAAACAAATTTTTTTTTTTTACAATCCTATTAGCTGAAATAAAAGAAAAACTCCAGGATGGTGTCTTCAAAATTTTTAGGAAAAACATAATTGTCATTGGCAACCAGAGGAGAGAATAACTTCAAATTTACTCTTAGCCCCATAGATGCTGCATTACAAAACACGCAAGCGGTAATTCGTTTTTTGTAATTTTACACAAAGATGACATAATACATGCATAAATGTTCATACTTTTTTTAAATATAAATATTAAAAACTTTCAAGGATTTAATATTATAATGATCGTAAAACACGTCATAACAGGCTTGTGAAAAGGTCCATAGAGTCATCTTGTGAAAATAAAAAAAATACAATACAATACAATACAATACAATATATATATATATATATATATATATATATATATATATATAATACAAACTAATAAATAAATAAAAAATAAAAATCACAGGAAAACTAAATATTGCCATGTAAGTTTCTTCTAACATCATGCAGCCCTAATTCTCAGTCTCAATTGAATTGTATTGGTCTCTTCCTCTGGGCAAATAACTTTTATACTTCAAGTAAATGGCAAATGTACTTATCCAAAGATCAAGTCTTGCATGTAGTAAAAGGATTTATGCATAACCTCTAGGCACCCACAGCTCTGCACAACTTGTGTCTTATCTGACAAGCTACACCCCAAAGCAGTTCTGCGGTACTAAGTTGGTGCCAAAAAAAGAAAACACAATAATAGTTTTCCTCAAGTTGCATTTCCTTCCTACAAGCACTGAGACATAGTAACCAGTGCTGCTGATGAGCTTCTACTTCGCTGATAAGACAGACCAACTTTTGCAAATAATTTAAATTTGCATCTGAACATCACAGATAACAAAAAAATAAATAAAAATAAATATGCAAATAATGTCACTGAAGTTTCAGCTTGAAAGGAGGAAACATCTCAAACTTCATAATACACTTGATACCAAATTGGTTTAATTTAAATGTGTAAATTAGGGTTGGGTTGATAGACATGACGATGCTGAGCCGGCATCGCCGATTCTCCACCCCGCCCCCCGTCGCAAACCCACTCCCGAAAAATGGCTAACACACTTAGGCCCCATTTACACTAGTACGTCTTGGTTTTAAAATGGCATTTTAGAACGAAAAAAAAATAATAATAATCTACAACCACACTAGTGTTTCATCTAGCATCACGCAATGTTTCACATTAGACATCGTAAGATGCCAAATTGGTCGCCATTACCCAACCATAATGTAAATCCCTGTAGTGTGTAATAACTAGATGCTCAGGGTATTAGCTGCATTTCTTCTTTGCACATAGTGAATCTGAAAAAGCAAGCAAACCATTCAATAGAGCTTGACCACTGTTACAATTTGTCAAAAAGCCACTAGATTTGTCACTGATATAAAAAAAAAAGTTTGCAACAGATAATAATTAGTTAAAGCAACCATTGCTGCTAGTTGTCCGAGGCAGCATAGGGAGAAGAGATGAACTGACCTAACCCGTGAAGCAACTGTGATGAATTCAGCAGTCAATTTTTTTATTTATTGTCTATTAAAAAAAAATCTAAATGACAGTTTGGGCGGTGACCATACAGGCAAGTGACAAAACCAGTGTTGCAACTTAACACTAGTAACCCTGTCTACACAGAATATCACAGCAAGCCTACTACAGGTGACTGTACAGTAATGCTTGCAATCACTTTGTGAAGTTTATTTATAAACTAATTTTTAGAAGAACATGTGCTTAGGATTAAACATAGCTGGTCCTGCATTAGCCAATTCATCATTCACCAATCAAGTGATTACTAAGTCACCATAAATAACCTAAGTTCCTTACCACAGCCATCTTCATTTTGAAGAATCCGCCCCCTTCACCCCTACTAGTTCTCCTTTCCTAGATGGGTGGCACGGTGGCCAAGTGGTTAGCACTGTTGCCTCACACCAAGCCAGTCAACATTTCTCAGAGTTCATGCTCTCCCCATGTTCGCGTGGGTTTCCCCCAGTTTCCGTTTCCTCTCACTGCCAAAAACATGCAACTTAATTGACCAATCCAAATCGGCACCATAGATATGCTCCTAATAAATAGTTATGGCAATCCCTATCTGTGCATTAGCTACAGCAGGAGTTTTGAGATCCACCTGAGCTCAGACTCCCCTCTCATCCAGCAACAGGAAGGAGCCCTGGGCTCGAGGATCTTATTAGCTCAGGGCTCTCTACTGCTATATGGGGCGTCTGCAGACTTGGATCCAGGCAGTTTTACGACCCAGACAGTTTTATGCCCCTGTTGCTCCTAATGCGTCCAGTAAGGGGGGATGAAAGATACATGGCCAAATAATACAATTGAATGAGTGATAAACAATATGAATGCATGTGCAATGAAAACTTTCATGCTAATATATAAAATGTACTGTATAGCCATATGAACAATTTGTAGACCATTTATAATTGTGAGTTTCTCTATGCATTTATAGATGCATGATAGTTTAATTGCTTAAACTAGAACAGGATTGCATTATATTAAATGCAATTGAATGCAATGCAATTTTAAAATAAAATCAATTCAATGTTCAGATCTTTTTAAGATTTGTTTAGATTTATTTTAATATAAATTTAAGAGTCAAATTTGGAGAAATAAATGTAGTGTTGTTGTAGTGTAGATTTGGCTGACAACCCAGACCACGCTAGTGTATTGTCCGATCTATGTGGAAAAAAAAATCTTTATATATATCTTTAAATTATTATCAATTATAAACTATTATATCTTTTAAATAATATCTTTAAATAAATTATTACATATACAATAATTACTCCCTTGCTGAGAGTAACAATTTTTAATTCCCAGGCCCAGCACAACATATTTGTAGTTTTTGTGGGTGTGCAGAGTTAAATTCTCTTTTGTACAGTTATATACATTCTAACGTTGCTGCAAAATGCACTATTCAATTATTTAAAAATACTAAATTATAAAAGTTTAGAACAGGTTAGAAAAATATCTTCCCAGGAAACGCGTTATGCAGGCTAAAGACAGACAAAAAAGTAAAAGAAAATTAGCCTAAATGAGAAGGTGAGACGTAGAACATGTAGCTAGCTTGCACATAGTTAGCCAAAATTGAGTCAAACAAACATTGCTGTTCTATTACATCAATTTGTTTACATATTGACATACACATATCGACCTTAATCTAATTAAAAAATGTTTGTTTCTTGTTTGCTAATGTTTTAAACTGGTTTAACATACCTCTTCATCGCGTTTGGTTTGGTGTCATGATAAAGTTCTGTAGGCTTATAATAATAATACTGTACTGCCCCTACTGGACGCATCAGGAACAACAGGGGTGTAAAATTAAAACTGTTTGGGCCGTAGATCTGCCTGGATCCAAGTCTGCAGTCTCCCCCTCCTCGTCAGATGTGTTATTTTCTTCTTTGCCTTAACAGGAAGGAAAGCGAGCAGTTTATCAACCCACCCTGTTCTACCTGATGCACTGTGGGAAGGCTCTGTATAACAACTTGCTGTGGAGAAACTGGACACCTCGAACGTTGCAAAAAATGACTATCATTGGCAACAGTTTTAATGGCATTCAAGAAAGGTAGGAGTTCAAGAACAAGTGATCTAAAGCATAGGTCTCAAACTGGATTTCTGGAGGGCTGCTGCTCTGCACAGTTTTGCTCCAACCCTAATCAAACACAGCTGATTCAACTAATCAAGGTGTACTAGAGACTATTAAGCAGCTGTGAGTTAGAGCTGGTTGGAGCTAAACTGTGCAGAGCTGCGGCCCTCCAGGATTTAGGTTTGAGACCACTGATCTAAAGCAGGGGTGCTCAACCCTATTCCTGGAGATCAACCTTCCTGCAGTTTTCAGTTGCAGCCCATATCAAACACACCTGCCTGTAATTATCAAGCACTCCTCAGGTTCTAATTAATTGGTTCAGGTGTGTTTGATCAGGGTTGGAGCTGAAATCTGCAGGAAGGTCGATCGCCAGGAACAGGGTTGGTCACCCATGATCTAAAGCATGCAGTTTACAGTAGTTTATAATATTAAGTTATTGAAAAGGTTAAATTGTGCAAGTTTAATCAATTTAGTCTCATTCATGATTCAAGTTTTATTCTTAGGATGCTTCAACGAGAATTGGAGAGAGACTACAGCTTCCTTTCACGTGTATCCTTGCCCTTAAATGCAATGTGTTTTATGAAGCATTTCAAAATATTCACTTTTGTGCTATTTTGACTTGGATTTTAACCTGTGTTGATCTGTGAAGCATTTTGTAACTTCCTTTCTTTTGAAAGGTGTTATATACAGTAATACACAGAGGTGGGTAGTAATAAATTACAATTACTTTGTTATATTTACTTGAGTAAATTTAAAAACGTGTACTTTTACTCAAGTAAATTATTAGAGAAAAATCATTACTCTTCGCTACATTTGGTGGCGGTCCTCAGTTACTATCAAATGATAATAAATATGCCTCATATGACTTGTTTGTAAATATCGTGAGGCGCCGCATTGGAGAGGTTGTGTCGCGAGAGGTTGCTATAGAGACGCGTCTTCTGCTTTCATACGGTTAGAGCGCGCGCTTATATTATTTATTAAATTTCCCATTTATTATATTTTATGAACGTCTACCCCTACCCTTAAAAAAACAGTAGTTGTACCGAGTATTATTTATGTTATCTATTAAATTACCTAATTGTATATTATTAACGTCTACCTCTACCTCAACCCTAAACCCAACTGTCACAGTACTGTAAAAATATTAATTATTGTTATAAAGTGTCATAAAAAAATGCTGCTATATTAATGTGCATATCACACTTCCGGCCGGCCGCGTATCCAATCTAGACTTTACCCCTTCTGCGGTTCCGAGAAGGACGGTCACGCTGTCTGTGCAGTGAGTTTATCTTTTCACTCCCAAGATGTCAACAAGTTTGATAATAATGAGTAGTTTGATAATGCGATCCACGCTGTACATCGAACTGACATTGCAACATACACATGAATGACAGCTCCAACCTGAAAAAACACGTAGTGGTAAGTGTCAATCTTTTTATTCCAATTTGAATCTGATTAATGGTAGATAAATTAATGGATAACTAAAGGAACTGCTGTTTAATGGAATAACTGATTAGCCTAGCACATAGAAGTCATTCGCATTGTTAACCGTTAAAAATGTAACATTTAAACATTATTTTTTAACACACACTAT
>CAIGQZ010032119.1:844038-866697 GCA_903798205.1 Danio tinwini | reverse complement strand
TTATAAATTATTATATCTTTTAAATAATATCTTTAAATAAATTATTACATAAACAATAATTACTCCCTTGCTGAGAGTAGTGGGTGTGCAGAGTTAAATTCACTTTTGTACAGTTATATACATTCTAACGTTGCTGCAAAATGCACTATTCAATTATTTAAAAATACTAAATTATAAAAGTTTAGAACAGGTTAGAAAAATATCTTCCCAGGAAACGCGTTATGCAGGCTAAAGACAGACAAAAAAGTAAAAGAAAATTAGCCTAAATGAGAAGGTGAGACGTAGAACATGTAGCTAGCTTGCACATAGTTAGCCAAAATAGAGTCAAACAAACATTGCTGTTCTATTACATCAATTTGTTTACATATTGACATACACTCATATCGACCTTAATCTAATTAAAAAATGTTTGTTATGTGATTGCTAATGTTTTAAACTGGTTTAACATACCTCTTCATCGCGTTTGGTTTGGTGTCATGATAAAGTTCTGGAGGCTTATAATAATATTGTACTACCCCTACTGGACGCATCAGAAACAACAGGGGTGTAAAATTGCTCGGGCCGTAAAACTGTTTGGGCCGCAGATCTGCCTGGATCCAAGTCTGCAGTCTCCCCCTCCTCTACTGGGACAGCATGCCAAACATGCTTTATAATCAATCATCAGCTAAGTGTGAACTCTTGAAAGTTATTTTATTACTCAAAATTATGCCAACATTTTAATTATAATATAATTTTAGTTAAAACGTGTTGCTCTGTGATAAGCTTGGCTGAAATAATAAAAATTTATACAAAGGTTTTTATTCTTGTCTTTTCAACATGGCGGTTGAATGCATGTTTCTGACTCTAAGGGCTCATTCACACTGAATAAGGCCCAATATGAAGCATGAGATCGCAATGACATATGACGTGTGCAGGTGCTGTAGTGCTGCGGTTCCATTTCTTAGGGGGTAAATTTGAAGCCCTTCTCCTTCACACTCGGTTTTAAGGGCCAAGGGGTAGGGGTACAAAAACAGAATTGGGATTAGGCCCCAAGTCTTTGCTTCTAAAAGCGCTCCTTAAAACGTAAGACGCAAAGCTCAGTAATAGGTTTAAAAAGTAATAATAATAACAAATTAAAAAGGCGTGATATAATATTAGACTTATCAGAAACAGAAAAGCAATATGTTATAAGCACTTTAAGATACATCAGGATGTGGAAAAAAACAATAAGTGCCTCCTCTGTGATGATATAACAGTAAATAAAACCACTGCCATGCCAACATTCTACTATAAACAGAAACTTGCAATGCCTGCCATGCCTCCAAGCTCTTTTGATTGGTCCACTGCATTTTGACCTGTTGAGCTGTGCTTTGTGACACAATGCTCATGTGCGCAGTGCTTCAAAAGACATAAGATGCAATCGTAAGGGGTCACACACATCCTTCCAGTGCATGTTAACATTAAAAACAGTAGAAAAGTTGTGCATTAAAAAGGGGGAAAAAACGCATTGTGTGAACAGCGGTTCTTACACCTCTTCCAACTTTAAATTCCAGCACTTTTCAAGCACTTTCAAGGTGCATTTCTATGCTTTTTCAGCACCTAACAACCGAGGTAAATTATGTTTATATATGCTGTATGTACTTTTTCACATTTAAATCCATTGTGCTATTTTAATAAAACACTATATGGCATTTTAACTTAAATTGTTGAATACTTTGGAGCATAGATTTATTGGGATAGTTCACCCAAAAATGGTTAAAAAAAAAAAAAGTTCAATTATTGGATGAAGCATGGTCTCTTTCTACCTAAAGTTGATATCTCAAAAATGAGCTTACATTCGGATTTTGTTTGGGTGTAGTACCAAACTTTCAAGACCAGTCGCTCATATTATTTCATGTGCATTGCTATTCAAAATTCAAGTAACAAATTAAATCCTTATGAGTCTGAGAATAATCTTGCTGCAAATTAATGAACTGTTCCTATGTCAACTGTTTTGAAAATCAGTCACCAAATATAGAAACCATAGTTTGTAAGCTTTCATTAATTAATTAATTAATTCATTCATTCATTCATTCATTCATTTACTTTTTGGCTTAGTCCCTTTGTTAATCAGAAGTCGCCACAGCGGATTAAACCGAAAACTTATCCAGCATATGTTATACGCAGCAGATGCCCTTCCAGCTACAACTCAACACAGGAAAACACCCATACACTTTTGCATTCACACACACACACACACACACTACGGCCAATTTAGCTTATTCAATCCCCCTATAGCACATGTATTTGGACTGTGGGGGAAACTGGAGCACCTGAAAAAAAAAAAAAAACACGCAGACACGTGGAGAACATGCAAACTTAGGGCTGGACAATAATTCGATATCATTATATAATCGCGATGGATTTTTTTTCAATAGCGGTGATATGATTCTTGAACCCATTTCCGGTATTTTGATATAAATTTGCATATATATATATTTTATTATATACATAAGATCTTATACATGTATCACTTGTCACTGAATGATTTTCAGTGCTCAGCCGTCAGAAAGAGCGTGGTGTCACCTGCGTGATGACGTACATCACAGACACGCTGCCACAATCTTTCACAGTCTATGACAGCACAGCAGTTAGTTAAGCTCCGTGATCGTCTGCACTGTCTGACCGTCTGACTTTAACTGTAGTTCGGCAGTTTCACTTTAACTCACGAACATTTCATTTGTGCGCCATGACAAACTCTGGTATTAGACGCAAATAATGAGTAAGGATTGGTGAGAGTGTTAAGGAACTTAATAACGCACGCCAAATGAGAAGAAAAAAAAACTTCCGCATTTCGCAGTGTGTGTGTGTTTGTGGGGTCCTTTACTGACAGCAGTCTATGTGGATCTTGTCGGAATATATGGCGAAAAGTCCTACATGACATTAATAGTTTGTCAGTAATGCCACTAATATCTGCATACTACACGTCCTTATTCCATTTCTGTTTGGTTCAGTTATAACTTTAGTCGCATTAAGGTAATCAAAAAAATCGCTGTTTACTTGGTAGACTCTTAATCAGAGTATTGTTTTAATCATATTAAAATCATATTAAAATATTGTTGTTGGCCATGTAAACATACTCAATGCTTGACTCACCGTCAGGGCTCTGTGAATTTACCTTTGCGAAGCAGCATTTTCTGTAGACTATGTACGTACATCAAAAGCAAGTATGAAATCGCTGTTTGGAGCTTATGCAGGCCTACAGTTCAACATTCATGTTTAACTGAATAAACACAAGTACATCTTATTGAACATCACTTATTTTCATCCCCAATTATCATAGTAGAACAGTTTCTCAAGCAGTTTGTGATGCATTATGGAAACAGGAGATGAGCCCCTGGTCTAATGCGCCACCTGGCTTGAGAAACCCGTTTTTATGTTATTTGGGTAGCACATAGGTTTTTAACAGATTAATTTCGAGATTAATCTAGATTTAAAAAATTTATCTTATAAATAATATATATAAATATTATTTATAAATAAGCTAAGTCTGAGAGTTTTATTTATTTAATAGTTTATTTACATTTCTTGTTTGTAAAGGCTAAATACAAATAAAAAGTAAACATTAATTTTATTTTTTGTACAGTTTTTATAAAAAATAAAAAAGTTATGAGCCTGAAGGTATTATAGACTTTACAGATTCAGATGTAGTTATTTGTAGGTACAGACATCCATTGTGTGCGTTCTTGGCAGTTTTTTCCTGTCTTTTTAATATTGTCCATATCGATATCAAAATTATATCGTATCGACCGAAATTAAGAAATATATTGTGATATAATTTTTTGCCATATCGTCCAGCCCTATGCAAACTCCACACCAAAATGCCAACTGAACCAGACCCATTTTTAATATTGTCAATATTACTTTAGGTTAGGACTAAGGTACTGTTGTAACTGTATGCAAATGTCCCATCTGTAAAATGGTGACAGTTAAGGGGTTAAAGGAAAATATGTTTAATGGTCCAAAATGCATCACCTCTCTGTAAGTAGTTTGGGAATTTTATATAACATACATACATAATAATAATAAATATATATATATATATAAAATTGACAAATAATCACCATAGAGATAAACACAATTTCAATAAACACTTTAACGTTAATTTTGTAAAATTTGAATATTTTTTTCTGTCTTCTGCTTATCTTGAGCAGCCCTCAAATAGCATGGCGTGAATAACACGATCAATAATTTAAATTGGCAAGGAAGTCTGTTGAGCCTGTTGAGTTTAAGAAAAAATCTGCAATGAAAATAATGCAAAAATAAAACTGCACTGAACAAAATATAGTACAAAAATAAACACTACGCTATCCAGGAGTAGGCCAAACAGGGTATGTAGATAGATATTGACTTATTACATATTATTTGCATATGTCATCTTAACAGCAATAACGGTCTTTTCATGAGCTGCAATATTAGTATAATCTTAGCGAATGCAGGCCCTTTTGCGATGGTGTAGTTGCATGACTGACAACATCGTGACGAATAAATGAAGGATTAAACAGAACATCCCGTGCTTAAAACGTGTGTGAAACGCTGTTAAGTTACCTGCAAACTCCGTCCCTCAGGCTTTACAGTGAATGGCTTTAGTCATTTTTATAGCGGACTTTAACCCACCGGAAGTTTTTTATCCACTCTTCGAAAAGTGTAAATGCTGGATTAACATTCACCACATGATCACTGATCAGGATGTGCCGTTATTTGTAACTTTAGGCGGACAAAATCTG
Organism: Danio tinwini; assembly: GCA_903798205.1. NCBI lineage: Eukaryota > Metazoa > Chordata > Actinopteri > Cypriniformes > Danionidae > Danio > Danio tinwini. The sequence goes on along the minus strand of CAIGQZ010032119.1, from coordinate 861,952 downwards.
TCAGTGTTGTTTTCATTGTCTCGTATCAAGACCTTTACATTTTCGCGGCTTCGCGGATGTAGCATATGGCTGTACAGTAGCCGTCGTCTGAACTGAGTGATTGACAGCTGATATTAACCAATCCATTCGCGTTCAGTTCAAGAGCAGTTGGCCAATCAGCTTTAAGGCTATAAGGCGGGGCATTGCGGGCTTTGTTTACTGCAGCAAGTTGACATGACAACTGTTTTAAACTATACCTGAGCGCTGCGTTCGGCGTTAAGTGCAATTATGCATTCTGCGTGAACCTTGCACAGATAGCATTTCGGGAGCATATGCGACCAAAACGGTCGTAATTTCGAGTCCTGCGATTTCAAATTCAAGCAGATTTAAGCACTTTGTCCAAAATCCAAGCGCTTTTCTAACCTTGAAAACACTATATTAAAAATCAAGCATTTTCCAGCATTTCCAGCACCCATACGAACAGCAAAAGTATTTATAAGCAGGTTTTGACCGCATTACAGTTACATAACACTACACTGAATGTTTTTAGTCACCCCATAGCCTACAACTGTCAACTCAAACCCAAACAAAGCATAAGGCTCTGGGTGAGTTGTGTAAGAAATTAATCTTACACACAGGAGCAGTTTAAGGTTACTTCAAATACAACTTTAGGTATGGTAATCTTTGTCTAAACAGAATAAATTACTATTATGTTCTATTGAATTATTAGAAAATAATGCGCGCACACACACACACACACACACACACACACACACACATGGTGTAATGCATCACCACCTCAGGTATGTGCATAACGGTTTTCTACTGCCTAGCCATCATCTTCACAAGATTCCATATGCACTGGTAATGACTTTTTTGACAGAAAATGGTGGATTACATGTTAAAATACAAGTACTGTTTGCTCATATCTAAAAATACAAAATGTCCAGTCTAAACATACCTGTCAGATCAAAGTTCAGTGAGTCACATTTCATTTTCAAGCTCTCTCAAAAGCCTGTGTTGAACTTTTATTTTTTTTAATTAAGATGAATTTACAGTAAAAAGGAATCAAAATGTTTTTTTATTGAACTTGTAAAACTTTTGTAATGTTATCTAAACACCAGCAATGGGCTGTGCAATGAGAAAGACAATAAAACCCAATATTTGTGATGAACCAATTTAAATTTTTCAATTGGTAATTACAATTTCTGATAATTTGTCCAAAGTAGTCCAATACTGATGTGATGGAGGGGGGGGGGGAAGAGAAACAATATGTAAACGAGCTGCAATTGAAAATTAGAGGCTGCCACTGCGCTTTAATCCCATCAAACAAAGATGCTACATTAGCAGCTATTTATTTAGTTTTTAATTAGAATGTAGATTAGATTTTGTATTTTCTTCTAATATTTCACACTTCACAAACAGCAAGGAACTCTGTGTCATATGCACTGATTTATTCTTGTGGCAGAGGGAAGGGTTTGGCTTGACGATATGACCTAAAATCAAAACCTCGATTATTTACAATTACCTGCTGGATATTAAATTACATTGTGTGCGTTTACTCAAACTGATTTGCTGAAATGAAAATGCAGATGATACATGAGCGTGGGGCTGCAGGCCTTTAAAACCACACTGTTCCCTCCCAATACAAACAACGACAGTGCAGCTGGCATTAAAGTACAGTCTTTGGTTTTATTGGTCTCCCTGCACCAATAACATTATATGCATTGGAGTCCCTCATACATAGTAAGTTTAATATAAGCTTAGATAAACATTATAAAAATGAAACAGTCTGCGTTTTGGCTGCTGAACTTCTGATGACTCGGCTGCTTATTCAGGTCCAGCTGACATACTGTAGAATGTGACCTTAAGTACATACAAACGTTGAGGCGGTGTTAATTAACAAAAACAAAAAAAGGGTGTTTGAATAATAAGTGTTCAGTACATGGAAATGACCACACTGTGAGCCTCAGCTATGCAAATAGGTAGATTCACATTTTTTATTTATGGTAGGGGTGTAACAGATCTGGTTTCACGGTTCCGGTCACACTACAGTTGAGTAACAGATTGGACCATTTTCCGATCAAAATGTCATTTGCTTTCCATTTATACAAAAATATTGCTGCAAAAACCATTGGTTTTAAAAAAATCATAACTTAGAACCTGTAATTTCAATAAAAATAAAAATCAAGAAAGAGCCAGCTGAAAAAAAGGAAAAATCCGAAATATTATCTTGGCTGATAATGCTAAATATAGAAATCTAACATCTTCTACAACATATTTATTTTCAATTATTGATTCAACAATTCACACATAAAACTTCATGTTTCATTATAGGTGGATCATTTTTGAAAACCTATTCAGTGACACAATTTTGATGGTTGTTACACAATTTAACTGCTACAGCATTCACCAGTCAAGTTCCATTAAACGGTGATTTTTATCTTTACTATAAACATCAGTGTTTATATCTGAACTATAAACTGTTCTCCCAGTACTTCTGTGTTACTTAATTGTTTGTAACTCACTGAAAGTGTAAAAACTGAATCTCTCAACGCAGATTTGAATGCAGCGCTTCCAAGGATTAATAAACATGCAAATCATTATCATTGCGCAGGTTTGAATTGAGATCACAATCTTTTAAAGTTTAATTGTGCTCATTTACACAATGCATTAATGCAGGCTAAACAAACAATGACAGAAAACACTACCACTAACCTAAGAAAAGTCCCACCACAACCTTTTCGGTCATCAATATATTTTACAGGGAAGCCAAAATGCTTTCATATACATGATTTAAATGAAGCGGGAGGCAATCTCTCTAATTTTGGATTAACCTACAAGTAAAAAAAAAAAAAAAAGTTATTAATCTGTGGGTCACGTGTGTTCTGAACTGTGGGTTGTGATCTGCACGGATCACAAATCCATGATCCGTTACACCCCTAATATATGGCACCTTTAACAGAGTTCCCACACAACAGACTCAAGGACTTTTGTTTTTTCACAATGCCAGCGTATTTGTCAGGTCTTGTACAAGATTAGAATTTATTTTTATTTTTAATTAAGAATTTTTGATTTGTCATTCTGTTTTTGGCAGCGGCACTGCACAATTGTTGAAATAACACCAACTAATTTAATTTCTAATTTAATTTAAGCACTTTCAAGAACCTGTTTGTTTTTAAGTAATTTCCCTAAATAAGCATGTTCGGAATTCAAGTACATTCAAGAAGCGTTGGAACTCTGCTTTAAGGTTAAACATTAATATTAACTTTAATAACAGTAATAATAATAATAATAATAATAATAATAATAATAATAATTAAGCCTTAAACTGCAATTCCAGGTTATTTATGATAATGTGTAGTTAAATAACCAATTTAGTTTAGAGTTAAGTGAGGTGAAAGCAACACTAATCAGCTAGCTGCTACATTTATACAGATGTATGGTAGTTAAAATACACTAAAAAAGATACCTTTTTATGCTTATCAATACTGAAATAAGATTATACCAAAATAATTTTCAGATCTAGCAAATATAGAGAAACAAAACTTACAAAAATATGAAAACCAGTAGGGGGGAGGGAAAAAAATGGTCATTGCTGCAAAATTAATAAAAAAATAGAAATCAATTGTTCTTTTGGCGGTAATATTTTTGAATAGACTAATGATACCAGCAAAATTCAGTTCTTCAAGCAACTATACTTTGAAAATGGTAAAGTTTACATGTAAAATAGCACTTTGTTTTATTATATGGTCTGACATTCATGATTAAATACGATAAGCAAAAAACTGTGGCAGATGTCCAGGCTTGCCTAACAAATTGTAACTTGATTAACTGGTTCAGGTGTTTTGATTACATGGATGGAGCCTAACACGCCAAAAAGGATCACGTGCCTGTAATTTTTACATACTGAATTATGATTGGTTTCGCAAGCACAAGCGAGTTCTTATAAGTGTGTGGACTAGCAAATACAGTTTCATTCATTCTTCCTTAGGAGAAAACACACAACTGTCAATCCTGTAAACTGTGCTGTAGGAGACACTGTCGATCTTCTCTCAGGGGCTCTTAAAAGAGGTAAGGATTTGTATTTTTGGAATTAATTTAGGTAATACAATTTTAATCTTAAATTACTTCCCTGAAATTTATGGAAGGCATTAGGTCAAAAGCTAAAATGTGATTATGTTGTTTAATGCATGTTGATCATTACCTAAGAAATATTTAAATACATTTGATATAATATTTACAATCATTATCAATAATATTACTCAATTAAAAACTTAATCTCAAACTTTTACATGTCTTTTTATTAAAATGTTACTTTGATTAGATTTTTTCAGTCCTAAAAAAACTTTCTTTTAATAATTTTCTATAGATCACAACATGTTAAATTTATCAGGAATTTCACTGCCTCGTCTGGTTGCTATAATGGTAGTGGCAGGACTCGTATCTTTGACGATCCTCTATTGCTGGTCCCCAACTCCAAATAACTGTCCAACTCCACTGCCTAACCCGAAGCAACAAGAAAGTTACTCTGCCAAGAAAAGCAACTCTCTAACTGGTTCAGCAGAAGACAAACCAATCCTTTTGTTGTGGTTCTGGCCTGAAAATTACTTCTTTGATTTCGGTGACTGCAAAACCATTTTCAACATTGATGGTTGTCATTTGACAGACAATCGATCACTCTATGACGCATCAGATGGCGTCCTCATTTTTCACAAAGCCATCAGCTGGGATCTGACTAACCTTCCGCCATCGCCTCGTCCTCGGTTCCAAAGGTGGATTTGGTTCCATGTAGAATCACCGACCAACACCAGGAAGATTCCCGGTCTGGAAAACCTGTTCAATCTCACTCTCAGCTACAGACATGACGCTGATATTCTTGTACGGTGGCGTTTGAGAACCAGGAAGAAACCAGAGGAGGATTTCGTCATTCCCAAAAAGGACAAACTGGTTTGTTGGATTGTAAGTAACAATGCTGCATCAACTGGTGTCGGCACAAGAAACAAGTTTTTCGAAGAGTTTAGCAAACACATCCAAGTCACTTTGTTTGGAAAAGCATATGCAAAGTTTCTGGATTTCAATGAGTACTACCCTACCCTCGCTAGCTGCAAATTTTACCTGTCCTTCGAGAACTCCATCCACAAGGACTACTTTACAGAGAAGATAAATGGTCCGCTTGCTGCAGGAACTGTTCCTGTGGTTTTAGGTCCTCCAAGAAAGAACTATGAAAACTTTGTTCCTGGAGACTCCTTTATTCATGTGGAGGACTTCCCAGATCCAAAGTCACTGGCAGAATATCTGCTTCAGCTGGATAAGGATGACATTGCATATCGCAGGTACTTTGACTGGAGGAAACATCTTACTGCAACTCCTCATTTAATACAGCAGACCCAAGAGTTCATTCTGCCTATATGCACTGCCTGTGATTATATAGCACGACACAGGGAATATAAAGAAGCTCATGATATATATGACTGGTATTTCAACTGACATTCATACAGGGATTTTGATAATCACTGCAAATGGATAAACTTGATAAAAAGTGTGTAATTGTTCTACAGTGAATGTGAAGTAGAACTTGAGATCTATTAACCAAATGCATCTAAATTATTAGCAGGTCAATAGCGGCATGAATCCAAATGTAATTCTTTTGCCTTTTTAACAATAAATAATTGTTATAAACAAACCTTTTTGCCACAAATTTACAAACTCTGGTTCATTGAACAGTCACTTTATAGTTTGTATAACACAATCTTTTGTTGTTTTTGCTTAAAGTAAACTTTTGCTAAAATTGAGCAATAATGAGCACTATAATGAGTTAGTCATAATGAGTTTTGGTGTTGGGTGTGGTGCACTAATCTTCAAACATTCAAAAAAAAATCTAACATGTCATTGTATTTAGATAGACATACGCAGATACATTGTTTCCTGAACATAGTCTTAGAACACACTTGCGGGTGTGTACTAAAACAGTAGAGAACCTTTACAGCTCATGTTTACAGTAAACCTGCAACAGAGCAAAGGGCGTAGATTTGGTTTGTATATCAGGGGTAGAAGTTTGGGTGTGCTCTTTTTTTTTTTTTACATTTAAAATACATTTTAAACCCTGTTTAGATTAATCAACAGAAAATGGGAGTGTTGTAATAGTGCAATGCATTCAAAGAATTTAGGACATGAAATCCAAGATCCCATTGATATCTTTAAGTTTTTCTATCATACATACAAAGATTTGCAATAATTTTTAAGTTTCAGAAAGTTTATTTGTAGTGCTCACACAACAAATTAGGGCTGCACAATATAGGAAAAATATAACATTGTGATATTTTGTTAGTCTCCTGTATATACTAGGGGTATAACGGATCACTGTTGATTCGTGATCCATACAGATCACAATCCAGGGTTCGGAACACGCATGACCTGTGGATTAATACATTTTTACTCGTAGATTAATCCTAAATTTGCAATGATTGCAGAGAGATCACTTCTGATGTGGTGGGTTTCATTAAAGGCGTTTTCTGTCACTACTTGTTTAGCCTGCATTAATGCAGTGTAAGCTGCATGATTAATTATTAAACGATCGGCATCTCAACACCCACGCAACAAATGATAAAATGATGGTGATTTGCATGTTTAATAATTCTGAGAAACGCTGAATTTAAATCAGTGTTTGAAAAAACGCAAAAATCAAGAAAGATCTTTAGTCTTTTGAGTTAGTCATGAAGTTACAAACAGATAAACAACACAGAAGTACCGGGTGAACAGTTTATAGTTTAGATAAAACCACTGATGTTTATGGTAAAGATTAAAATCACCGTTATATGCTCAAAAATTAAAGTTGTAGGCAGCAATTACATTATTTAACCAAAAGGTGGCGACAATCAGCCATAAAAAAAAAATACTCCACTGAATAATTCTTCAAAAATGATCTAGCAATGAAACGAAGTTTTATGAGTGAATAACTAATTCATTTATTGAAAATGACTAAAAATCAATATGGGTTATACAAATTATAATGCTAGTCAAACATTTAGCATTATCAGAAACAGTAGTAGTAAGAGTGAATTTTTCACAGTACTAAACATTACATTTGTCTCCTCCCCTTTTTGGCTAATCCAAAAAATGGTCCGATCCATGACAAAAAAAAAAACAATGGCTGTTTCTCAATATGCGTTCTTCAGCGGTCTTGCATCCTCGTGTAACATCATCAACTGCCAAAGTTCAATTCCAAAAACTCCAGACCGCAAGAACTGAGAACGAATGAAAGTTCCCGGATACGTTTTTGGTATCGTGAAAGCAGCAATGCATTGTACTCGCTCTAGAAGTCCCAGAAGTCATTGCCACTGGAGGTGGAAAGTGCAGCATTTTATATAGATTTCCTATTAAATTTCAGAGATAGAACTTATTTACCTCAGGAGTTTCACTAAATGAAACGGTGAAAGTAAACATTACCATAAAAATCTTAATAAAGGCATAAACACGTTAAGGGTGTTTATTTGTTGAAATTCGTATTAAAATCCATTTTAATTGTATTGTGCAACGTATATTTGTAAAAGTCTTTATGCATAGTACATATATTGTGAAAAGGGGAAAACAAATCTTTGTATGAAATCTGTAATGTTTAAATAAGTTTTGGTTAAAGATGCGAGAGTCATGTGACTATTAAGAAGAAAGTAGTGTCTCATTTCTCACAGGATGCGTTCTCTGTCCTTGTGGTCTCCAGAGTTCGTTCTTCAGGTGACCTAGCAAGACCGTTGTTCACAAGAACGCAAGTCCGTTCTCTGCTTTCTTGGAATTGAGAAACAGCCAGAGTGATCCGAACTGTGAGATTTGTAATCCATTACACCACTAGTATATACAGTATAGCGATATGAATACCATTTCACCAGAATAGCTCAGAAAGAAAGAATATATAATTTTAAATTGATTGGGATGTAGGGGAATGCATATGCATAACAGTTTATAAACAAATTAAAATCAGAATACAATAAAGTTACAATTGAAATCATTTTCCAAGACTAACAGTAATCAGGTACAGTAATTGAAAAATAAAAATAAAATACAATTAAATTAAATTAAATTAAATTAAATTAAATTAATTAAAATAAATTAAATTAATTGTTCTTAAAGTTACTAATGGTACAATTTCTTATGTTAGAATGTTTTTAAAATCCTCAGGCCTCAAAAACACATACAAATGATAAATTATAATACAGACAAAACACTGCAAATCCTGGGATGTGACTATTGTGAATGATCAAATTGCTATATAGATGCTGAAATGATATATTGTGCAGACTAAGCCTTACGACAAATGAAAAAAATCATGTATGGAAATGTTTTTTTGTGGCATCTCGTTGATCCCCTGTCACTTGGTTACAAAGAAGCTTGTTCATTTGTTTGATTAGTTGCTTTGCATCCATGCCCAGATTTCCTAGTTCCACTTTAGCAGCAGAGACAATGAAATGGAATGCATATTTTATCAGACAGAGGTTTATAAAAGGTATCTACATGTTAGTCCATTATACTCTGAGTGATTGTAAGACATTTTACAAGAGATATTTCTATAAAACGGTCAGTTTTTTCAGTGGTGATTTTGGATTGGTTTATGCACTTCTGAGCATGTCCAAAAGACATGGTGGAACCAAGACGGAAGTAACAAACTGCAATTCATTGAAATTCCGCTAGTCGTGGCTCCATAATGGAGCACATTTCTATTGACCCCACTTTAAAAATGGCCAACTTTACAGCGCAAAAAAAGGTGTTTAAAGCCTGGTACAAAGAACAATTTTGGTTCATAAAGCTAATTTTACTTTTCATGACAAATGTGATGGGGCTGAATTTTTTTATATATCATCCGATTCTAGGGTATATCAAGTCTGCATAATTAAGGAAATGGCCACTTGAGTGACAGCTAGGTCTCACTGGTTGCCGTCACTTCACCTCAGCTAATTCCGTCTGATTAGCTGCTGAGCTCGTATTTTTTTTGTTTTATGTGGTTTTACACAGTCAGCTGCCTTTTGGAATTATTTCTTACAATTATCAGATGATATGGCATGCTGTGTGCACTTAATTGTGCTTACAAACCATTCACCTGGCCTCTGTTTCCCAGAGAGTTTCCTGTAAAGCACTTCAGAATCTGACAGACTGATTAGCTGTAGGCTCTAGAACAGTCATCTGAAACATTGTCATACAGTGTTATGCCTGGATTTTATAAATAGCCTTGCATTTACTAAGACAGACTATGTTTGAAGTGTTTAGATGCAATTTGTGTTTTCCACCTGTAGAAAAACATCATAAGACCAATGTTTTGTGGCTGAATGTATTACAACAGTGTTTTTAAAAAGTCTAAACACTATTGATATAGTATACAAGCATGTGGTCAGAACACTAACGATTTGCAGGTGATGAAGTATTAAGCGTTTCTCTCATAGAAAAGCCTGTCTTAGCAAAATGATGCCAGGCGTCTGTAGCTCTGCTCAAATTCCACTTCTTTGCCCTTGTTTGGTATCCCCCAGTCAGTGCAATAACGCAAACAAAATGGCGATGGTTGGCCACGCCTACTGGTAGCTACTTTTGGGTTCTTCAGAAATCTATGGTTGACGTCACGGATACTACGCCCATATCTTTTAGTCTATGGGCGGAATGCAACTTGCCGTGACGTATATTCCCATCCTTTATCAAATCTAGCAAAGTAATCCAAGCACAAAGAACGAACCAGTCTCATATCAAGTGGACTCAAATAAAAAATTATATTAAAAAAGTACTCGGTAAGGTATAAATGTACAATATTCACACGCACACAGATTCTACACATATTCATATATTTTGCCTTCAAGGAAGATATATTGAGAACAAGCTTTAAAAATGAGAGGTTAAAGGTTAATGTTACACAGGCCCAGAGCCCGGGGGGTGGGCAGGGGTTTGGGTGGTTAGAAAAACTCACCTCACTGCCAAAAACTAGAATTTGGCCTGTACATGTGCGCATTTCGCCCATTTTTGACTGCTATGCCATCATTAATTGTGAAAATTACCAATAGAAGAGTGATTTAAGACAAACACAAACAAGAGGCCAAATTCTGACTGAGGAAAGTTGAATGAGATAGACAGGTTTTTTTTTTTGTTTTTTTTTTGCCTATAGGTTACACTTTTTTGATTAAAACAAGTTACCACATTTAACCAGATTCCTATTTTTTTAAATGGATAATAAAATTTATTTTAAAAATAAGTATTTTACTTTTCATATTTCTTTTCTTTTAATAAAATCCAGAAACTATGCTTTTTCTTAGTCTCTAAGGTTAATGGTGGTGCCAAATGAGGATTAACAGTAAAAATTACAGATTTTACCCCTTCCCAACAGGGAAAACCACAAACAATCAAAAATGCATGATTATACAAAGGCATAGTTTTGCATGGTTATGCAAATGTGGTTATAATGGAAGTCAATGGGGCAAAAACAGCCCCCAACAGTAAATTAGGGAGAAAAAATTAACCAAATCAAAACAATGCATCAAAAGCAATGTTCTTTCACTTGTCTAAGACTTTATTCATTCATGCAAACATTGAAATAAATATTTATCTGATGCTTTTTTTTATCTGATGCTTTTTTTCCAAAAGGGTAAAAAGGGTAGTCAATTTGCCCAGAGTGTATCATGGATTTATTTTTTTAAACAAAGTCCTCAAAATATGTGTCAAAATAACATTTGTCACCAAAAATAATTCTTCTAGCTGAAACACAGAAGTTATTATGGCCAACAAGTGTTGCCAGTAGGCATGGGACGATAACCATTTTTAAGGTACACCGCAGTTTGGAAAAGTCAAGGTTTTAAAACCGTCAAAATTTTCTGTAATACCGTTTCTAAGGTATGTGTAAGATTTTCTTTATTTACTTTTTTTTTTTTTTAAGACAACAGTACATCCAGCAGAAAAAATATCCAAAGATGCCGTTTTAAGATGTAAATAAATCTGTGTTTTAGAGACTAACAAAGACAACAGAAGTCAATGATTTATCAATGAATTATTTAGCCTGAAGTGTTTAGTGTTCCAAAATATCAAATTTCAAAAGGGAAAAAAGTTTTCGTTTTTTACCCAGACATTTAAAAACAATATATTTTAGAGCGGTAATCATAGTACCATAATACCGTGATATTTTTTATCCAAGGTTATCATACCTTCAGAATCTGATACCGGCCCATGCCTAGTTGCCAGATTGAGGCAACTGTCAAGTAACCGTCAATTATTTGAATCCCAAAAAGCGTTATTCGTGTGCCGTTATAGAACTTAATGTTAAACCACACGAAAATACTACTAAAAGGTGGTTTGGTTTAATATAATTATCCTGACCCTACTTACACTAGATACCGTTCCAATACAATCACGTTTAGCTACTTTTTTTGCTACATTTGTACAAAAACAGGTAACGTTAATCTAATGAGAAATCACATGGCGTAGTCTTAGTTAACATTATGTTACAGTTCCACACAATAACAACATAAATGAATGGAGGGCCCCATTCCATCTAACATCTACTCACCTCTGTAGAAGATCTTCCTACTCCCAGATTTAGACACGAATTACCAGGTAATCCTTCATATGTTCCCATCTTCTTCCAATATTCGACCAAACACCGACGAAACTTTCTAATCCGCAGGTGTTGCAATCAGCCGTGACGCGCGCCGTAGGAAAGCTGATTGGTTAAGAAGATACCCGCTTGCGATGTTTTTGTTTTGATTGGTTATGGAAGGCTCCAAAACATAATTTATTCTCCGTTCTCAGTTTATGCGTTGCGTTATATTATTATATTTATTAATTTATTTGTGAAATATGCGAAGCAACATTTCTTCGAATCTTGAATCAAATCAGCAAAAAGATTCGTTGTTTCGTATGCTCTTCCCGGAATGAATCAATGACTCTTTTGAGCCGATTCCTTTTTTGAATCAAAACAAACAACGCGATCTCTGCAGTAGACGTAGCTCGTTTAAAGGATTAGAAGTGACTTGATTGACAACTGTGGTAAATAATCTCTGGCTAATTTAGTTCTTCTCTCTGAATTAATTTGATGTTTCTGCGTTTGGGTGTTTATTATGATCTATGAATCCTCGAAATCGTGATCAGCAATATGTGCATGACTCAGTAAAATTCAGTAAAGTTACTATTACTTCAAAAAACATCTCTATCATACACTCTCAGAAAAACAGTTTGGTTCAAAAAGCAGGCTATGCTTTTGTACCTAAAGGTCCATTTGTATATGCATTCATTAATTTTCCTTTGGCTTAGTCCCTGACTATCCAAGTACACCCATCTGTAGCCTGCAGATTGGGGCGGGGCGGGGCTGTATATGCGGCGGGGCTCAGCAAGAATACCCACTATTGTGTATTTTTGTGTTTATTAACAGTAAAAACTATATTTAAGAAGTTGTAAATGCATTTCCTGTTTACTGACACCACGTAATGGATATCGACGCTATTACAGTACGTTTCCACTAACCAATGAAATTACAGGTGGGCGTGGCTGAATGTGCAGCCCTGCCCCAGATGCTGCCCCTCCCCGATTTGCGGGCTGCAGACAGAGGCTTCTCCCTTCGTGTGCTTTCACCCACTGGAGGGGGTAGGCGGGTCTGTGACCAGCGCTACTTTCAGCTGGAGGCCGGATGGCTGCCCGCCCTTTGCGGGACTATATCCACATCCCCTGTTCCAATTCCCTGTTGCAATGTTTTGTTTTGTCTATGTGTTTATGTGCTTGACTGCCAAGGCTTTTTTAATCCCTGGTTTCTGCCCTAATTTAAGAGCAGGGTGAGAGGGCGTTTTGTTTGCCTATCGTTCCTTATGTATCTTGGGGGGGGGGCTATATGTCAGTGTATCTGAATACATGGCAGTATATGTGACAAATAAATAGCACATCATCATCACATTATCATAATACGAATACATTCATCCCACACACAACTCAAAGGTCCAGTTTTTAAAATCATGTCCAAACCATGCATGCAGTCAGTGATGTTTCCTGATTCCCAATTTGGGCAAACCTCAAAGTCATAATTCTGTACAATTTACGATAAAATAAAATGACATTGAAATTTTTAAGGTAAATTGCTGTATTTTTTTTAACACGAGAGGTGTGTGACCATTCCCTGCACTCTCAGAAAAAAGGTAAACGGTGGAACAAATAAAGTTCCTTAAGGAACAGTTTTGTACCTTTGTAAAAGTTGTACCTTGTATAGTATAGAAAATACCTCTTATGATACTGTTCTGTACCTTTTATGGTACAACTGAAATGAAGGTACATAATTGTTTTCATAAAAAAGGTACATAAAAAGGTACACTGTTCATAGCTAATGCAACCTGTATATAATGTTCATAGTACATCCATCTGTAAATATCACCATAGTTTTTCTATAACTGCACTTTATAACATGTACCTGTATCTTGCACTTGCTGCTATTGCACTCCTGGTTAGACCTAAACTGCATTTCGTTGCCTTGTACTTGTGTAATGACAAAGTTGAATTTAATAAATGTTGGACAACTTTATTACAATATTAAATATTACTGAAAAGGCAAATTGATTTATGAATAATTTCCATAATAAAACATGAATCATCATTTAAAGCATATGTTTAAAGAAACTCATCAACATGAACTATTATTAAATTCTATAAAAAGACAGACAGACACACACACACACACACACACACACACGTCACCTTATGTAGGATTGGACTGCAAGCTAGTCACATCATACTACCTCCCTATACACTATGACTCTCACTTTATCATAACTATCATGTCTACAAGCCTTTTTGCATTATATACTGTTTTACATCTGCACAACTCTGGTTTGCACTCATTGCCATATGCCCTTAACTGTAATTGTATTGCTTACAAAATTTACATTCTATATAATTGTATTTATAGCAAATTCTTTCTAAAACTCTACTTTTTTAAATTAATATTATGTTAGGCACCTACTGTACACTCTCAGAAATAAAGGTACGTGAGCTGTCACTGGGGTGGTACCTTTTCAAAAGGTACAAATTTGTACATAGCGGGTCCATATTAATACCGCATGGGTACATATTAGTACCTTAAAAGTACAAAAGTGTTTCTCTTAGTTAAAGTTTTTAGGCACTAATATATACTTTTGAGGTACCAATATGGACTAAGTACAAATGTGTACCTTTTGAAAAGGTACCACCCCAGTGACAGCTCGTGTACCTTTATTTCTGAGAGTGTAGGGTCTGAGAGTAACGAAATTTCAATTCTCTGTATGTCCTTTACATGTGGTTGAATTGACAATAAAGCTGACGTCCTTAAAGGTACAAACTGCAATGGTACAATTCTGTTCCTTAAAAAAGGTCCTGCCCCAGTGACAAGGGTTTGTACCTTCTTTGGTACAACATTGTACCATTTTTTCTGAGAGTGTGTAGCTAAAACTCAATAATCCACTGACAGACTTTGAATAAAATACCATAAAAAACACTCATTCCACACAAAATTCAAATGTCCAGTTTTTAAAATCAATGAATTCCACAAATGGAGGATTATAACTTGAATATCTACAAGTGGGGCTCAGAATTTACAAAGAAAAGTCTTTTTTTTTTACATTTTGTCTGACGTTTAAATCTATCTTGATTTAAAGACGATGCTTAAAAAACACCTGATTTGATGAGGACTTTTTTTCCTTTTCATTTTTGCAAAACAATATTTTGCATTGACAATTTCACGTTGGGCATCACAGTGGCGCAGTGGGTAGTACGATCGGCTCACAGCAAGAAGGTCACTAGTTCAAGTCTTGGCTGGGTCAGTTGGCATTTCTGTGTGGAGTTTGCATGTTTTCCCTGTGCTGGCGTGGGTTTCCCCCACAGTCCAAAACACATGCGTTATAGGGGAATTGGGTAAGCTAAATTGTCCATAGTGTATGTGCATGAATTAGAGTGTATGGGTGTTTCCCAGTAATAGGTTGCAGCTGGAAGGGCATCCGCTGCGTAAAACATATGCTGGATAAGTTGGCGGTTCATTCCGCTGTGGCGACCCCAGATTAATGGGGGGACTAAGCCGAAAAGAAAATGAATATATGAATGAATTTCACTTTGAAAAGGACTGTAATATATGCATATTTCAATTAAATGAGTATGAACTTTTTTTTCTAATCTGGTAAAAGCAATGTCTTTAAATACACACAAATACCTGGAAACAAACTAGAAATGACAAATAACTTTAATATCTTGATGTGGTTTAAATAAATTAAAATCATTCCTCCTAATGTAATTGTAAAGCAAGCTGACAAAGTTTGCTTCAAAGAAGTGTATCTGGTTTTTAACTGAACAATTAGTTCCTCCAGGCAGATTGATTAACACGTGAGGAGTGTGACTACATTCCTTGCAGCTGAAATTCAATCAACTGACAGACTTTGAGTAATACAAACACATCCATCCCATGCACAACTCAAAGGGCCAGTTTTTAAAATCAAGCCCAAAAAAGTAGTGTCAAAAGTCCACAGCCTTCAGCTTTTTCTCCTCCTGCTCGGTCAGAGGCTCCTGAGCCAGAATTTTACCATGCAACCGGTGATGTTTCCCGATTCCCAGTTTGGGCAAACCTCGATTTAGGCCCTCCAGCAGAACGCAGGACTTGCACAGGGCCTGACTGGAGATGTATCCGCAGCGTGAGCATGTTCCCTGCACCGGCATCTTCACACCCTCCTTCACGGAGAGCGTCTCCCCGGAGTGGATGACGTCTATGATGGCGCTGGGCCTGACGGACTCCAGGTCTTTGAGGAAAGCGCGAGCGTGACCCCGGTAAGCGTTGGGTGAGTAGATGCACTCGGTGGAGAAGTAATCCAGCTTCTTGAAGTAGGCGTAGAGGACGATTTCTTTCTCGTAGGCGTATTTGAGAGGTTTGCAGCGTGGGATGGCACCGTCTCCTTCGCTGGAAGTGCTAATGGCCGTGCAGCGCCGGAGACGAGCGATGTCTCCACGCAGAACGTTCATCAGCACTGTCTCGGCCACGTCATCTGCATTATGACCTGCTCAAACAAAACAAACTTCAGTCTACACTGGAATAAAAAATATGGAGTAATATAGTATGTCATTATAATTGTTTTTATGCTTTAAAAATTATCTTTACCTTATAAATTTGGGCTATGGTTTTGTGTTTTTTTACTCAGGATGAGTCAGTCGTATTAAAGATCATTGTTTTGATACAAACATTGATGTTTTTATTGTTATATTAAATTGAAAAACATTTATATTTTGTTTGTATAATTATATTTTGTTTGTATAATATAATTGTTTGTAACAATTATATTAATGTTTGTATATTATATTTAGTTATATTTATATTTATTATACAATTGCAGCGTTATGGATGTGACATTTGCAGCAAAAACACAAAACATAAATTCACATAGAAAGTAGATGTTAACATTATATTGAATATTGTGAACAATAGATGTGAACATTATATCTGTTTATTTTTTCCAGAACAACTCACCACAGAGTTATGGGATCAGAAAACAGTTTTGTACTTGATGTGACAAAAAGAGTCTGTGAGTTTGCAGTATAAAACATACTTTGTAGAAATTCTGTGAATTAAACTGCACAACCCAAAATAAAACAATGTTAATCAAAAGAATAAGAGTCGGCTCACTAAAGAACAAACATGACTGATTTTATTTTATTTTTTGCATTAATGAGGAAAATTATGTTGTTTTTTTTTGTTATGGATGTGAAATTTCCATTTGTGTGACTTTGGTATATCAAATATAATAGGTTGAAAACATTGACAGACGCATTTTTGATTATTTCTTAAGTACTGTAAAATACTTACACAAAAAAAACAGAAACAGTTTCCGTATTTTGGTGAAAACTGAATTTTTAGTTATATATATATATATATATATATATATATATATATATATATATATATATATATATATATACAGGGCTTAACATTAACACCCGTCAAATGCGGGTAGATTTCAGCTTTGGCGGGTAAGACTGACACTTCCACTAGCCACTTTGGCTGGTTGAAAATAATTTTAAATTGTGGTTTTCTTAAAAGCAGGGTTCGCTTATAAGGATAACCCAATATGCGTGCAAATGTGATCTTAGAATCGAGAAACAGCACGACTAACAAAAATTATTGCGTTCACGGGATCAGAAAGCAGGTGAATAACAAATAAGAGGATGATCAGTCGCGCTAACAGCTGATGTGATGCGCGCGACTAAAACTCGTGCACGCTCCTGTTTTCTTGCTTGAAGCAACCGTGCCTGAAACGCAACTGTGATCGGTTCTCTTTCATACAGACCAGACAAAAAGCTATGCTAATGCACCCACAGTCTTGCTGCTTTCAAGAGCTCCAAGAGTCTTTTTGTAAGCAGCACCGGTTGCTTTTGCTTTAAACAGATTATTAATTGGCATTAACCGTGTGATCATCCTTTCATTATCACACACAGTATGTTTTTCACCTGCTTTCTTTTGCCTACGGTTATTTTTGTTAATATGGTTTAATTATCATATTTTTACAACAACATTGCTTTAATATGAGATTAACTCTCCATGTATGTGTAGTTAACTGGTGATCTGAGAGACCTTGAGCGAGGACAGATTACTGTGCATATGTTTGATACACGACAATAATTATTTTTAAAAGTCAATTGTTTTTCTTTGTATTCGTTTTTTTAAAGAAATGTCTTGTTAAATAAAAAGTACAGTATACAGCTATATTCAGCTTGTTTTGACACATTTAAAAATAATTATTGTTTGGTGTGGTCAGAGATAAATTTGGTAAATCCTTAATTTTGAGTTCTGAAAAGTCCTGTAAAATAAAAACAGTTTGCAGTATAACACTATGAAACCATGACCCATTTGCTCATACACGACACACAAAACGTGAAATGAATGAGGAGGCATGTGGACAAAACACAAAATCAAGTAATTTTA
>CAIGQZ010032119.1:800344-839038 GCA_903798205.1 Danio tinwini | reverse complement strand
TGTGTGTGTGTGTGTGTGTGTGTGTGTGTGTGTGTACACAATCACTACAATCGATCCGCTCAATCGAGCAGAGACCACCTCATTCAGGCGGTCTTGGACCGATTACCGCAAATTTGGCGCGGATCCGAGCGCTGGATCGCATATGCCAAACGAACCGCGCTAACGGGGGGAAAGGAAACAGATTCCGAAACAACATCTATGTGTGAAAGCACCCTAAGATTGTATTTGCACGCAATTGACAGACAGTCGCAGCCAAAGTAAACTTTTGTGACAAGGCAGCACTGGCCCGATCGGGCCAGTTACCATTCTATACACTGGCCGAGTTTCTCGCACGCTGGCCCTGGGCCATCGGGCAGTCCTTATTGTCGAGCCCTGACATATATACATACTCACCGGCCACTATATTAGGTACACCTGTCCAACTGCTTGTTAGCGCATATTTCTAAACAACCAATCACATGGTCAAGACGATCTGCTGTAGTTCAAACGGAGCATCAGAATGGGGAAGAAAGGTTATTTAATGGTGCCAGATGGGCTGGTCTGAGTATTTCAGAAACTACTGATTTACTGGGATTTTCATGCACAACCATCGCTAGGGTTAACAGAGAATGGTCCGAAAAAGAGAAAATATCCAGTGAGCGGCAGTTCTGTCCGCGCAAATTACTTGTTGATGCCAGAGGTCAGATGAGAATGGCCAGACAGTTCAAACAAATAGAAAGGCAACAGTAACTCAAATAACCACTCGTTACAACAGAAGTACGCAGAAGAGCTTCTCTGAACGCACAACATATCCAATGTTGAGGCGGATGGGCTACAGCAGCAGAAGACCACACCGAGTGCTACTCCTGTCAGATAAGAACAGGACACTGAGGCTACAATTCACACAGCCTCACTAAAATTGGACAATAAAAGATAAAAAACGTTGCCTGGTCTAATGAGTCTCAATTTCTGCTGCAACATGGATGGTAGGGTCAGAATGTGGCGTCAACAAGATCTGCATCATGGATGTGCAACTGACAAATCTGCAGCAACTGCGTGATGCTATTATGTCAATATGGAGCAAGATATCTAAGGAACAATTCCAGTACCTTGATGAATCTATGCCATGAAGGATTAAGGCAGTTCTGAAGCAAAAGGGGGTCCAACGCGATTTTGGTAAGGTGTACCTAATAAAGTGGCCGCTGTGTGTGTGTGTGTGTGTGTGTGTGTGTGTGTGTGTGTGTGTGTGTGCATGTATATATATTTCCTATAATTTTTTTCTTCTGAAGAAAGTTTTATTTCGATTAGAATAAAAACCAGTTTTACATTTTTTTAAAACTATTTTAAGTTCAGTAATATTTTTTTTTCGATTGCCTACAGAACAAACCACTGTTGTCCAATAACCTGCTTTATTTATCCTAACCTGCCTAAAAATCTAGGTATGTCTTACTAGTAGTAATACTAGTATCTTGCAACATTGGTAAAAGTAAAAAAAAAACAAAAAAAACATGCACGGTCATCATGGCAAAGACAAAAGAAATTAGCTATTAGAAATTAGTTATTAATACTTTTATGTTTTAAGTATATTAAAAATATTCCTTCCATTAAGCAATGCTTGAAAAATTGATTCATTATTTAATTGTTAATTAATTAATTTTTAATTTCATAGGAGGGCTAAAATTATTACTTCTACTGTATGTATATATGTTCTACTATGTACTGTATGTATGTTTTATTATTTGCATTGTGACTTTATTATGAAATCATTTCATAATTTAAAACGTAACGTATCCTTGCACAATAAAAGTCCTAAAATAGGCTTAAGATTACACTACAAATGCATATAACTTCCACTTAGCTCAGAATTTAAACATGCCATAACTGATGAAGTCTTCATCAGCAATTCTCTTATTTTTCTGTTTATCTGTAGTGTATATAGTGCAGAAAAAGCCAACTTGACTTGAGCATCTTAAAAATATCTTAATATAAACCAATATTTCTCAACACAATAAAATGCACTACTTTAGCCCAAAAAGGTGGCCATATGTAGGCTCACACAGACAGAAACCATAGCATTTAGTCATGTAACTCACCTGTGCATATCTTATCGACGTTCAGCATCATGGCTCCTCTGTCCAGCGCCTGTCTGCGAAACACACCGCAGAACGTGCAGTTATTCTTCAAGCCCACCTGCTTCACAATGGCATCCATAGTCCATCCATAGAGCTCTTCATAAGACACGATCTTCAGCGGCAGCTCGTACTGCTGCTGGTTCCTCTTCACCGTCTCCAGAGAATCGTCTCTATAACCCGTGATGCCTTCATCCACTGACAGCAGCAGAAGCTTCAGGCCGTAATCATAGCGTTCGTTCAGCAACTTCATCACATGGGCCAGAACTGTAGAGTCTTTTCCACCTGACGCCCCGATGGCCACAGTCTCTCCATGATTAAAGAGTCCGGCGGACATGATGGTTTGATGGATCTCCTCCTCAAAAGCCCAGAAAAAGCAGTCTTTACAGAGTGAGTGTCCAGTCTTGGGCCGTTTCAACACGGCACGTTTCTGCTCACAGTTACTGCATTGAACCGGCATGATGATGCACTGCAAAACAGTTCACAGGAGGATTTTCAGTATTAATAATACATACAATAAAATTAACTTGAGCTGAGAAGGTTTCACAATTTTAGATGCACTAAATATGATTCTCCTGAAGTGAGGGCACTTTTGTATACTGACCAATCTATTCTGTGGTAAATTTATACAAGAAGTATAGTATAAAAAATAAAAAGTGACTAAAATAAAGCAGCAAGAAGGTCTCTGGTTTGAACCTCGGCTGGGACAGTTGGCATTTCTGTGTGGAGTTTGCATGTTCTCCCCATGTTGGCGTGGGTTTCCTCCGGGTGCTCCGGTTTGCCGCACAGTCCAAACACATGCACTATAAGTGAATTGGGTAAACTAAATTCTCTGTAGTCTATGTGTGTGAATGACAGTCTATGGGTGTTTCCCAGTGATAGGTTGCAGCTGGAAGGGCATCCGCTGCGTAAAAACATATGCTGGATAAGTTGGCGGTTCATTCTGCTGTGGCGACCCCAGAATAATAAAGTGACTTAGCCGAAAAGAAAATGAATGAATGAATTAAATAAAGTAAATTAAATATATTTATTAAAAAAAGAAAGAAAAATATTAATTTTGGCACCACTTTGTTTTTTTTACTGTGATGAAGTTTAGTTTAATTGCTTTAATCACTAATGACTGATCTGAATATTTTGTTAATAAATGTTAAAAATTTTGTAATAAATGTTGACATGTTAATAAATTTTAATAAAACAATAAATAAACAGAATAAATAAATAAAATTAACTTTATATGAGGAGGTTCAGAACTTTTAGGTGCACCATATATGATTCTTCTGGTGTGAGAGCACTTTTAAATACTGACTGAATCTATTCTGTGGTAAATTAATATAATTTAATAATATAAATAATAATAATATAAAGAATTATGGTATTAAAAAATAAAAAGTGACTAAAATAAAAAATATATATATTTATAAAAAAGGGAAATATCCATTTTGGCACCACTTTGTTTTACTTATTATAATAAAGTTTAGTTTATTTAATTTAATTAACTAAAATTAACTTGAGCTGAGGAGGTTTCAAAATTTTAGGTGCACCAAATATGATTCTTCTGGTGTGAGGGCACTTTTGTATACTGACTAATCTATTCTGTGGTAAATTAATACAAGAATTATGGTATAAAAAGTGACTAAAATAAAGCAAAATTCATTTATTAATTTTCTTTTCTGCTCAGTCCCTTTATTAATCTGGGGTCGCCATAGCAGAATGAACAGCCAACATATCTAGCACATGTTTTACACAGCGGATGCCCTTCCAGCCGCAACCCAAACATCCATACTCTTCACACACATACACTATATGGTAAATTTAGTTTATTCAATTCACCTATAGCGCATGTGTTTGGACTGTGGGGGAAACCGGAGCACCTGGAGGAAACCCACACCAACACGGGGGAGAATGTGCAAACTCCACACAGAAATGCCAACTGACCCAGCCAGGACTCGAACCAGCGACCTTCTTGCTGAGAAGCGATCGCGCAACCCACTGCGACAAAGTAAAATAGTAAAGTAAAAAAAAAAGGGAAAGGAAAATTTGCCATTTTGGCACCACTTTGTTTTTTTCTACTTCATATAATAAAGTTAGATATTCTGTTAGTTTAATTTTAATTACTAATGACTTATTTGCCTGTTTTGTTAATAAATATTTAAAAAAATGATGTAATAAATGTTGACAAAAGTTTCTAATTTAATAAAACAATAATTAAACAAAATAATTAATTAAAACAAACTTAATTTGAGGAGGTTAATTTTTTCATCAATTTTAGGTGCCCCGAATATGATTCTCATGTGAGGCACTTTTGTATACTGACTTAATCTATTCTGTGGTAAATTAATACAAGAATTCTGGTATAAAAAAAATAAAAAGTGACTAAAATAAAGTAAAATAGTACAGTAAAATATATTTATATAAAATATAAATTTTGGCACCACTTTGTTTTTATCTACTTGCTATAATAAAGTTTAGTTTAATTACTTTAATCACTAATGACTGATCTGAATATTTTGTTAATAAATATTAAAAATGTTGTCAAACTTTTGTTATTTATTACAACATTTGTAATATTTATTAACAAAACAGGCAGATAAGTCATTAGTAATTAATTAGTGACTTAAGTAGTGTAACAGAATATAGTTTAACACCCCCCCCCCCCCCCCCAACCCCCAACCCCAACCCCCCAACACACTCACTGAATGAATGAACTCGTCACATCATCATCAGGCCTGAATGAAATCTTGCTAAATGAAATTGAAACACATTTATTAAATTAAAAATAAAATACAAAAAATTACATGTATTTGTTTCAGTGTGTGGAAATAAGTTCGATATATCATGTGAAATTGTACAGGGGAGAAGCCAGTCGTTAGTTTATAGCTAAATATTTAGCAGTGTTTGCATGTCCTTTATGACATAGAATTAATTTAAATAGAAATTAAATACCATTCATTACAGTGTTTTTAAAAAGCACCTAAATTGTTTTGTATTTTGTGATTTTTTTTTCTAGTTGAATAAAAATCTATTTTCCATTCATATATTAGCAAATATTTTGCTAATATTTAAAATTATATATAAAAAGATTATTTTCCATTCACATAGGCTATTAGCAAAATATTTAGCAGTGTTTGCATGTCCATTACTGCATATAATTCATTAAAATCGAAGTAAAATAGCATTAATTACAAGGTAATTTAAAAAAAGCACCTAAGTAGTTTTGCGATTTGGGTTTTTTTCCCAGTTGAATAAAAGACTATTTTCCATTCAAATATTTCATCATTGAGAATTTCTTAAAATAGTGTAAAACCTTGTCTCATTCTCGTGAACCCAATCTCGTATCTCGCATCTCGTCTCGTGGAGTAGGCATCTCGTCACACCCCTAATGATCACCATAATCAATTACAGATAAAAATTTAATCTCTACTAATTTCTTACGGGCCTTATAAGGAAAACTATTTTTTTACCGGTATAAGAATCCTAATTTTGACCTTAGCTTTTTCAACAACTTGTCAATGTGTATATCAAGTGCTAATCTCTCATCAATCCAAATACCTAGATATTTGTAGGAGCTAACTCTTTCTATTTGTACACCGTTCAAAGAATTGTCTGGTCTGTTACCTTAGTGCGGCCGCGGCTAAAAATCATATATTTAGTCTTTTTTGAAGGTAAAACCAATTTTAAATCTTGCATGGACACTGTAATACTTGAAAAGCGTTCAGTAAATACCGTACAGCTTGGTTTAAGGAGTGTGCCGCTGTACAGTTGCAATCAGAGTTATTCAACCCCCTGATTTATTAGCCCCCCTGTTTATTTTTTTCCCAAATTTCTGTTTAACGGAGAGAAGATTTTTTTCCAACACATTTCTAAACATAATAGTTTTAATAACTTTTCTCTAATAACTGATTTATTTTATCTTTGACATGATGACAGTAAATAATATTTGACTAGATATTTTTCAAAACACTTCTATACAGCTTAAAGTGACATTTAAAGGCTTAACTAGGTTAATTAGGTTAACTAGGCAGGTTAGGGTAATCAGGCAAGTTATTGTATAATGATGGTTTGTTCTGTAGACTATGAAAAAAATAAATAGCTTAAAGGGGTTAATAATTTTGACCTTAAAATGGGTTTTAAAAATTTAAAACTGCTTTTATTCTAGCCAAAATAAAACAAATAAGACTTTCTCCAGAAGAAAAAAATATTATCAGACATACTGTGAAAATGTCCTTGTTCTGTTAAACATCATTTGGGAAATATGTAAAAAAGAAAAAAAAATTCAAAGGGGGTTCAATAATTCTGATTGCAACTGTACATATTATTGTATCATCTGCATACAGGTGCACTTTAGCTGAATCTATTCCATGACCTAAATTGTTAATGTAAATAGAAAAAAACAACAGAGCTGAAACAGATCATTGGGGAAATAAAGGTAAAGTTGGTTATATATTTGCATATTCAGACTTTCTCCTTAATAATATAATTTCAGTAAAGTATTCTTTGCGAATTCTAAATAGGGAAATCATATAAGCAGCCAATGACTATCAAAGTACAACATTGTTCACAGTCAATTAGATAGTGTTAATGTTGTTTTGAAGTCACACTTGCATGCTAATTCCGGTCGAATATTCAAAGTAACATGGTAAACAATATAGAGACTTCTAAATGAACGAATGTGCAAATATAAAACCAACTTTCCTCTATCTCGAGGAACCCCAGTGTTGACTTTAAGACAGGACGAATTATGATTTTCAACTCACACATTGAGTGCCATCTGAAAAATAGATTTCAAACCATTTTAGAGCAAGATGACTAAAACCATAGAGGTAAAGTTGGTTTTATATTCGCACATTCGTTCATTTAGAAGTCTCTATATTGTTTATTATGTTACTTTGAATATTTGATCGGAATTAGCATGCAAGTACGACTTCATAACAACATGAACACTGTTTATTTGACTGTGAACTGAGAGTTGTACTTGATAGTCATTGGCTGCTAATATGATTTTGCTATTTACCCTGCTGAAAATAACAGCTTAAACCAGCCTAAGCTGGTTGGCTGGTTTTAGCTGGTGGGCCAGCCTGGTTTTAGAGGGGTTTTGGCCATTTGGAAAATGACCAGCTTAAACCAGCTTGACCAGCCTGGTTTAAGCTGGACATAGCTGGTTAAGCTGGTTTTAGCTGGTCAACTCCCAGCCTGACCAGCTAAGACCAGGCTGGAAATGGCTGGAAACCAGCTTGGAAATGGCCAAAACCCCTCTAAAGCCAGGCTGGTCGACCAGCTAAAACCAGCCAACCATCTTAGGCTGGTTTAAGCTGGATTTTTCAGCAGGGTAGAGTTTGCAAATAACAATTTTATGAAATTATATTAAGGGGAAAGTCCGAATGTGCGAATATAAAACCAACTTTACCTCTATACTAAAACCTAACAGACTAAGTCTCTGTAACATTACTTTATATGACTTATATATCGTATTACTTACTTAGCTTTAATACTTTTCTGCGATTATATTAGTAATAAAATGCCG
Source organism: Danio tinwini (assembly GCA_903798205.1). Lineage (NCBI taxonomy): Eukaryota > Metazoa > Chordata > Actinopteri > Cypriniformes > Danionidae > Danio > Danio tinwini. Next base: position 831,409 of record CAIGQZ010032119.1, on the reverse strand, counting down.
AATTTGTGAATATAAAACCAACTTCAGCTCAGTTAGTTTAAGGGCTTGTCAGTTTCTTATAAATTAATATGTGAAATAAGTTATAAAAAGGTTAAAGAACTGTCAGAAACTGTAAATGATTCCAGAAGTTCAAAGTACAGTCACAAAGCAAACAGAGTTAGACATTAACAAATAAAACGAGTGCTTAAATATTAGTTATTAGTGTATGAAAACATTAAAGACAAACCTGGAGAAGTTCCTGAGGTGTACGTCAATTCATTTAAACTGGGGAGAAAACGTAAACAATGACGTGTTTAAGAAAATAAAACGCTAAACCAGGGTTCTAAAACACACAGGTCAAGGGTTTAACAACAAAATAAAACAAATAATGTGAATTTAAAATACATTTAATCACGAACATCTCTTGCTGTATTGCTAAACACGTTTTTTTCAAGCACGTCACTGACGTTATACACGTCACAAACGTGACTTCCTGTTTGAGCTCGCTTGAGTTCCCGCGCCCTCTTGTGTCCCGGCGAATATAAATTTTATGTTTATTTACTTATTTTAAAGCGTTCTGCTTGTGTGGTAGCAGTACATTATTTTAAACGTACTCTTTATTAAGTGTACAACACAATTACACGTATAAATATGTTGTTAAGTCAACTGCTAACATTCTCATCATTGACTAGCATTTGGTTTTGGAATTGTAGGCTAATTGACTTTTGTCCAGATGATAAATTAACCCTTTCTGACCCAAATTATGTTGAAAGTTTCTGAAAAATGTAAAAGTATGCTTTCACAGTTCTTGAGGCTCCTATAAATGAGACCAAATTATAATAATAAAAATTCAACACCCTTTAAGTGAATAGTTTTTGTCCATTTCAATGGTCATCAGGTCAGAACAGTTGTACTTCCCGAATATTACACCAACATAAGATCCAAAAAACATACACAAATGCTGGTATAATCTTGAAATTTATTTTCAAAATCACAAACATTAACATTTTTACTTTAATTTTGAGGTTTTTGTTGTATAGATTGCACCTTGTTTTTAATAAACTTCATCTTCCTCATCACTCCATATAATGTGCACATCTGAGATATTTCCACCTGCTATACATTCAAGAACTTCACGATCTGTGTATTCTGCATATAATATTGTTTCAGCATTGAATTAGTACATCAATAGTTTTTTTTATATATAAAACATTTTAATCATTTCTGGAGATTTACTTTCAGTAACAGATTTTGAACCCATTGTCCATCCTAATGGACATGAAAAGATCCTGATCTAAAGCTTGCAATGTTACAAAAGATTTTATTCTTTATTCAGTAAGAGAAATCCCTCTTTTTTACATACAATCTATGAAATATTGGCAAACATATCAATAAATCTGAATAAAAACATTGTAGATGTGGTTTACATCTGTGTCTGGAGTGAAGTGATGCCACGCTGCTTTCCATTCATTCATTCATTCATTTTCAGCTTAGTCCCTTTATTAATCTGGGGTTGCCACAGAGGAATGAACCACCAACTTATCCAGCATGATTTACACAGCGGATGCACTTCCAGCTGCAACCCAGTACTGGGAAACACCTATTCACACACATACACTACAGCCAATTTAGCTTATCCAATTCCCTTATAGCACATGTGCTTGGACTGTGGGGGAAACCGGAGCACCTGGAGGAAACCGACGCCAACACAGGGAGAACATGCAAACTCCACACAGAAATGCAAACTGACCCAGCTGAGGCTCGAACCAGTGACCGTCTTGCTGTGAGGTTACAGCTCTAACCACTGCACCACCACACCGCCCTGCTGCTTTTCAGTTCAGTTACATTATAACATGCTGAGCCTTACCGCCATTTGATTGGATGACAATTGTCTGCTTTAAATCAGGCTTTAAATAAGATGAAATGCTCAGGAACCACAAAAACATGGTCTGACATGTGATTTCCATTGTAATGGACACAGGGTCCGAAGGGGTTAAGTGTACAACACATATAAATATGCTGTTAAGTCACCTAACACTCGGCATGGACTAGCATTTGTTTTGAAACTGTACTTTACTTTTGTCTAGATGAAGGATCGCCAACCTTGTTCCTGGAGGTCCGGTGTCCTGCAGATTTTAGCTCCAACCCTAATCAAACACACCTGAACAAGCTAATCAAGGTCTTACTAGGTATACTTGAAACACCCAGGCAGGTGTGTTGAGGCAAGTTGGAGCTAAACCCTGCAGGGCACCGGACCTCCAGGAACGAGATTGGTGACCTCTGGTCTAGATGATAAATTAAGCAGCAATTATTAATTAGCTAATTCATTTTCTTTTCGGCTTAGTCCCTTTATTAATCAGGGGTCGCCACAGCGGAATGATCCGCCAACTAATCCACCATGTGTTTTATTCTATTCACACTCGTACACTACAGACAATTTAGCTTACCCAATTCACCAATAGCGCATGTGTTTGGACTTTGGGGAAAACGGGAGCACCCGGAGGAAACCCATGCCATATTATTAAAATAATATGACACTTACAAGTATATTGTTACCAGTTTTTACTACAAACAACATAGCTAATCTGTGGTTAGCCTGTTGATTAATTTGTAGTAGCAGCTACACTCTCAGAAATAAAGGTACAGGAGCTGTCACTGGGGTGGTACCTTTTAAAAAGGTACATATTTGTACCCAAAGAGTCCACAATGGTACCTCAAAGGTGCATATTAGTACCCAAATGTACCTAAAAAGTACCTTTGAGGTACTATTATGGACCCTTCAGGTACAAATATGTACCTTTTGAAAAGGTACCGCCCCAGAGACAGCTTCTGTCCCTTTATTTCTGAGAGTGTATAATAAAAACATGGTTAATGTTTATCATACTATTAATATTCGTAGTATTAATAGACTATCACTATTAGTATGTGTGTGTGTGTGTGTGTGTGTGTGTGTGTGTGTGTGTGTGTGTGTCTTAAATGATTTTCATAAATATTTAGATAACTATTTGCATTATAGAAAAACAAAATACCAACAACAACAAAGACGGGGCGACGCGGTGGCTCAGCGGTTAGCACTGTTGCCTCTCAGCAAGAAGGTCGCTGGTTCGAGTCAGTTGGCATTTCTGTGTGGAGTTTGCATGTTGTCCCCGTGTTGGCGTGGGTTTCCTCCGGGTGCTCCGGTTTCCCCCACAGCCCGAACACATGCGTTATAAATGAATTGGGTAAACTAAATTGGCCATAGTGGATGTGTGTGAATGAGTGTGTATGGGTGTTTCCCAGCTGGAAGGGCATCTGCTGTGTAAAACATATGCTGGATAAGTTGGCGGTTCATTCCACTGTGGCGACCCCTGATGAATAAATGGACTAAGCCGAAGGAAAATGAATGAATAAACCAACAATAATAACAACAACAACAGATTGAAATACATATTAAAAAGGCAATAGGCAATAAACATTAAACATTAAACAGAGATGCAGTTCCTCAACATCCAGATCTTTTTGACTAACTGCATCTCTGTTTAATGTTTATTGCCTTTTCTTTCTTGTATTTAATTTTGTGTTGTCACTCGTCACTTTATGTACACTGAAAGCTTCTGTTGCCAAAACAAATTCCTTGTGTGTGTGAAGCACACTTGGCAATAAAACTGATTCTGATTCTGAAAACCTCTATAGCCCAACAGTAAATGGACTTGCTGATTAAATTATACACCATAACAACTCAAAATTGCAAGTTAATTTCACAAATAATCACAAAGAGATGGCAAGTGTAACATGATATATTAAATACTATGTTTTAAAAACACTCATTTTGTTTCTTTTTTAAAACATACCCTAATACCTTTTCATTAACAACTTTGTAACAAACTCCAAATACACAAAAGTGACTTCAGTTGAAATACCAGTCATAGAGATCATGAGCTTCTTTATATTCCCTGTGTCGTGCTATATAATCACAGGCAGTGCATATAGGCAGAATGAACTCTTGGGTCTGCTCTATTAAATGAGGAGTTGGAGTGAGATATTTCCTCCAGTTAAAGTACCTGCGATATGCAATGTCATTTTTATTTAGCATATACAAATATCGTGCTAGAGACCTTACACTTAGGAAGTCATTCACATGAATAAAGGCGTCTCCAGGAATAAAGTTTTCAAAGTTCTTTCTTGGAGGGCCCAAAACCACAGGAACAGTTCCTGCAGCAAGAGGACCATTTATCTTCTCAGTGATGTAGTCCTTGTGGATGGAGTTCTCGAAGGAGAGGTAAAATTTGCAGCTAGCGAGGGTAGGATAGTAGTCCTTATAATCTAGATATGTTGAATAAGCCTTCCCGTAAAGATGTACATGTATGTATCGGCTTAATTCCTGATAAATCCTGTTCCTTGCGCTGACACCTGTTAATGGAGAATTGTTACTTACAATCCAACAAACCAGTTTGTCCTTTTTGGGAATGACAAAGTCATCAGCTGGTTTCTTCCTGGTGGTCAATCTCATCCGTACTGGAATATCAGCATCTTGTCTGTAGCTGAGGGTGTGGTTGAACAGGTTTTCCAGACCGGGTATTATTTTAGTGTTGGTCGGTGATTCTAAATGTAACCAAATCCACTTCTGGAACGAAGGACGAGGCGATGGAGGAAGGTTGGACAGATCCAAGCTGACGTTCCTATGATAAACTACGACGGCGTCTGAATTGTTGTAGAGCGACCGATCATCCGTCAACTGACAATTATCAATATTGTAAAACTTTTTGCAGTCGCTAAATTCAAACACGTAATTTTCAGGCCAAACCCACAGCAGAAGGATAGGTTTGTCTTCTGCCGCATTAGAAATAGAGTTCTGGCTCTTGGCAGAGTATTGCTTCAGACAATTTGAAAGTGAGAACCAGGAAAACATGACGGTCAAGAAAACAACACTTACAAGTGCCAACAATACACCCAGATGACAGAGCGAGGAGCCATTTGTGCTTGGCATTATCTAAAAAGAATGATGACAAGGATCAGCCTCACCCCCATGAATAACAATCAGTGCCTTTGCATTCTTTATGATACAGAATCTTTAACGTCAATGGAAACTTTCAATCATACAAACATTATTTATGGTGAAGGACAGATTCTTCAGATTCATATTAAGAACAAACATATCCTTGTACAGTTTGGTATGCAAGAAGAAACAATAGGTTGTTAAAACTACTCTCTAAAAAATGCTGGGTTGTCATAACCCAACAATGATTACGTTTACATGGACACCAATAATTCGATTTTAATGCGATTAATATAATACTCTGATTAAGAGTCTACCATGTGAACAGGGATTTTTGGTTAATTGAATCCGATTAAGGTCATAATCGAACTAAAGAGAAATCGAATTAAGACATGTGGAGTATGCCGATCTTAGTTAGACTATTGAAGTGCAGTACATACATGAAAACACAGCAATCAAACTATTACTGTCATCTAGGACTTTTTGCCATGCTTTGCGATAGGATAGTACACACACACACGGCTGTTTGACTATTCTTTGCACCTACGAGTCAGTGAAGACCACAGACACCTGCATCGTGAAATGCAGGGTTTTTTTTCGTCCATTTAGCGTGCGGTATAAACTTCCATTAAACAACACTCTTCCAGCAGTTCATAGTTGCATCCAATATCTCGTTTGTCACGGGGGCATGCATGAAATGTTCCTGAGTGAACGTCAAAGTGCCAAACTGCAGTAAAGTCGACAAATTAGAAATGAAACACCCAAAATTATATGAAACTCTGGAGGAAATGTGGATAATTCGATTAATGTCATTGCGTCACTGCGCTATGTGTTATAACATGTAAAACGGGATAATGAAAGGAACATTAAAAAAGCAACTCATGTAAACGCCTTAATCTTATTATTGTCTTAATTAAATTAAGGCAAATAATTTGATTACTGATGTCCATGCAAACGTAGTCAATGAGTATGTTTACCCGGACACCAATAATCCAAATTAAATCCGATTAAGACAATACTTTGATTAAGAGTCCACCATGTAAACAGCGATTTTTAATGATCTTAATCCGAAAGAAAATCAGATTAAGACATGTGAAGCATGCCGATTTTTATCGCATTATTGAAGTGCAGTACAGACATGTTAACACCGCAATCAAACTATTACCGTTGTGTAGGATTTTTGCCATATTTTTCGACAGAATAGTTCACACATACGGCTGATTGACACTATTCTCCACACCTACCGAGTCAGTTAAGGACCACAGACACCTGCATTTCAAAATGCAAAGTTTTCTTTTTCCCATACCGCCTGCAGTATCAAATTCCATTGAAACTACTGTACACTGTTCCAGCAGTTCATACTCGCATCCAATATCTCGTTTGTCACGGGGATATGAATGAAATGTTCCTGAAAGAAAGTGAAAGTGCAAAACTGCAGTTAACGTCGACAAATTAAACATGAAACACCCGAAATTACATAAAACCCCAAAGGATAGAGGATAGCACGGTGATGCAATGATATTAATTGAATTATGTGTTATAACATGTAAAACGGGATCCTGAAAGGAACATTCAAAAAGCAACTCATGTAACAACTTCAGAGACTTTTTCTACTTTTTTTCACTTTTTTTCACGTTTCACTCATCTAAAATTGGACTACATCACTGCAACTGGACTATACGTTTTCATTTCCACCCTGGATCACCTTGAACGATACATCGACGAACATTACAACACACACTGCTGCAACATGGACACTTCAGATCACAACAAAGGTAACCCCGCTCCAAACTCCAAGAGACATCGTTCTCACCCTCACCATCATGTTGCACCAAGGTAAGCGATATATTACGCTCCATCGAAAATAAACTTTCCGGACTCGACACAAGAATCGCAGTAATAGAAGTCATTCACAAGGAATTCCAAGAACTCTGTCACAGTTTAGAATTCAGTCAAGAACAGATAGATACGCTCATGAGAGAAAACAGCTTCCTAAAGGACTCAGTTCACGCACTTTCCACTCAGCTCACCTCCGTTGTCACAGAAAACAAAACAATGAAAGAAAACATTTTGGACTTACAAGTACGCAGTATGAGAGACAATCTAGTTTTCACAGGCATCCCAGATCAAACTCCAGACGACCCCAAAAAAATTAAATCAAGGACTTTATGACAAAACAACTCAAACTACCAGCTGAACCCGTACAAACCATCACTTTTCACCGTGTCCATCGCATCCGCTCCCAACAAAACAACAACTAACCGCGTCCTATCATTGCGAAGTTTGAACACTACAAACACAAAGAACTGGTTCAAAAACAAGGCAGACAACTTAAAGGTACAGTTTACGGTCTCAACGAACAATATCCAAAGGTCATTCTCGAACGTCGAAAACAACTCTTCCCTATCAGAAAACAGAAAATGAATGAAGAAAAACGAGCAATCATAACAGTGGACAAATTATACATAGACGGACAACTATATCGTGATAAGGACATTACCCCCTGGCTTTTCTAAACGCATCACTCCGGTAATCTCCCTCATATTACTGAATTATGGTTTTGTTATCGCACCTAGGTCTCATCCCCCCACCCTCCTTAAACGTTATGTTGGTATTATAGTCATTTTTGTTTGGTCATTGTTCTATTGTGTACATTCTGTCAACTCCATGTCTGAATTGTATGTCTATCAGTCTATCATTAACATTGTATTGTCATACACACACACAAAGATACAATACCACACCCTTTTAAATACATACAGTAACATTTATGCATATGCAGTAACAACAGACTCACATATTAATATACCTTGCTACTGGTTACTTAATTATCTTGCATTTCTTTAAATTATGTCACCAATCACATTTCTATCTTGGAACGTCCGTGGACTCGGCTCCCAGGCAAAGAGGATCAAAGTTTTTAATCATTCAAGTAAAATACAAGCAGATATATGCCTTCTACAAGAAACCCACCTATCACAATCTGATCAAAACAAAATCAAATCATCACAGTATCATTTATATTCTGCCCACTACAACACAAAACAGAGAGAAGTGTGTATCCTAATGAATAAAAAACTATCATTTGTTCATAATACCACAGTTACAGACTCAGAGGGACATTTCGTTATCATTAATATTTCAATTAACAGCAACCCACTCGCAAATTATATGGCCCAAATACAAATGACCCATCTTTTTTTCAGAATTTTTTTTCCTCCATTTCAAATTTCTCCAATTGCCCCGTCATAATAGCAGGTGATTTCAACACCGTTTTAGACCCAAATACAGACAGATCTAACAACATCAGCAATAAACGTATCTGGAAATCTGCAGAGACTATAAAACAGTTCATGAGTGATCTTGGTCTTGGCGATAGTTGGCGCCTCCAGCATCCGGACATTAAAGCATTCTCATTTTTTTCACCAGTTCATCATTCATACTCCTGCATTGACTTCTTTCTCACCAGTAACTCTATTATGTCCAATATTTCTGAATCAAAGATCCACCCAATAATCATTAGTGATCACGCTCCTGTAACATTAAAACTAAATATAACCACCACACATAAACCCAGTTCTAGATGGCGATTTAATACTTCTCTTCTTCAAGATCATGATTTTGACAGTTATTTTAAAAGAGAGTGGGCTTGCTTTCTAGAGATAAATGACTCCCCTGAAATATCTCCATCTCTTCTGTGGGAAACAGGAAAGGCAGTATTAAGAGGAAAAATAATTTCATACTCCGTTTACAAACAAAAGAAAGAGAAAAAACAACAAGCTGAACTGGAACAGAAAATTAAAGAACTAGAAGACATTAACATAAATAACCCAACAGAAGAAACACAAGATACGCTAAGAAAATATAAATCACAATTAAATAAACTAATTAATGCACACACTCAATTCCTTATTCATAGACTTTGACAAGAACATTTTCATCATAGTAACAAATCTGGTAAATATCTGGCTAATCAAATCAAACACAATAAAGAAAAAACAACATCAGTCATTAAGGACTCAGCAGGGAAACCCACCAACTCACCAGAAGAAATAAATAACATCTTCCAAAAATTTTACAGTAAATTATATTCCCCTGAAAAAAAAACATCCCAGGATGACATAAATTCATTTCTCAACAATATCAACTTACACCAACTAAACGAACAGCAAATAAATACTCTTGAATCCCCCTTACCAGAACAAGAAATTTCCAATGCCCTTAAACTTATGCCCAATAATAAATCACCAGGTCCTGATGGTTTCCCTGCTGAGTTCTACAAACACTTTTGGTCTATTTTATCACCACTTTTCATCCGATTGATAAATGAATCAAAACAAATCTCAAAACTTCCAGACACCATGAACAAAGCCACAATTGCACTCCTCCTCAAACCCAATAAAGACCCAACATTACCATCAAGCTATCGTCCAATCTCACTAATCAACGTAGACACTAAAATACTCGCTAATGCTCTTTCCCATAGAATAGAAAAAATCATGCCATCTATAATCCATCCAGACCAAACCGGCTTTATTAAAGGAAGACAAGCATCCAACAATACACCAGACTCCTAAACCTAATACACCACTCATCAATAAACAAAAACAAATTCATCATAGTCACTGTAGATGCAGAAAAAGCCTTCGACAAAGTAAACTGGAAATTCCTGTTTTCCACATTAGAGACGTTTGGTTTTGGGGAGTCATTTATTAACTGGATCAAAATTCTCTACACATCACCCTCAGCTACCGTCATTACTAACGGACTGACATCACGCAGCTTCACTCTCACCCTGAGTGGATGCCCACTCTCTCCCTCTCTATTCACCATATTCATCAAACCGCTTGCAGCAGCTATCCGTCAAAACAACTACATCAAAGGAATTCAAACATTAAACATACACCATAAAATAAGTCTTTACGCTGATGATATATTATTATACTTACAAAATCCCCAAACATCATTACAAGAAACAATAAAACTTATTGATACCTTTTCAAATATTTCTGAATACTCAATTAATTGTAATAAATCTGCTATACTTCCATTACACTCTACCAGTGTGAATGCGGCATCCCAAACCCCACAAATTCCTCTGTGCACCGACTACACATATTTGGGTATCAATGTTTCCGCCAGGCTGCCAGAGTTGTTTGCCCTCAACTATACTCCACTTCTTAAAAAAAATAGATGACGATCTTTAACGTTGGATGAACCTACCACTATCCATCATGGGCAGAATATCAGTAATTAAAATGTCCATACTCCCAAAAATAAACTATTTATTTTCAATGATGATTGACACTATTCTCCGCACCTACCGATTCAGTAGCTATGTTTCCATCCACCTATTTTTATGCACATTTTGGAGATGCGCACAAAAAAACAATTGATGGAAACGACATGATGCGCATACATTTTGAAAATGAGCATAAAAAACATATGCGCATAACTGAGTAGGATAAACCTTTTATTCGATAAGAAAAGATGCGCAAAAACTACACTTTTACCGCACAAATTCCACTATGCGCATTAAAAAAGGTCATGTGATTTTGTTATAAGAGATCATGTGATGATAAAAATGTGTGTAAATGGACAAACCAGCAGGCTGAGCACATTGTAAAACATCGGAAATGTTGTTTTGGTCATTCTAAAATGCCTTACCGTTTCAGTATTACAGTAGTGTTATTATATTATTATTGACCTCTAGAATCAAGAGCGTCTGTGCTCCGCGTCTGACACCTTCAAACACCACCGAGCGTTCACTGCATGTCAGGATTGCCTTCTGAGGCGCAAGTCATTTATTAGATGAAGAAAAGATTGACACATTTCCTCCTACTGCAGCAAATTCTGTTTTTACTGTTGATATTTGGCACCAGTTAATTAGAAAGTGACGATTTTGTTTGCATTGACTCATTGGATGGAAATGCAGCTTTATTTGCACGTCTTTTATGCGATAATCCAGTTTTGCACATGAAGTTCATTTGCATTTTTGGATGGAAACATAGCTAGTGAAGGACCACAGACACCTGCATCGCGAAATGCAAAGTTTTTATCCCCATACGGCGTGCGGTATCAAATTCTATTGAAACTACACTCTTCCAGCAGTTCTTACTCGCATCCAATATCTCGTTTGTCACGGGGATATGAATGAAATGTTCCTGAAAGAAAGTGAAAGTGCCAAACGGCAGTTAACGTCGACAAATTAAAAATGAAACACCCGAAATTACATGAAACCCCGAAGGATAGTGCAGTAACGCAGTGATATTAATCGAATTATGTGTTATAACATGTAAAACAGGATCATGAAAGGAACATTCAAAAAGCAACTCATGTAAACGCCTTAATCTTATTATTGTCTTATTCAGATTAAGGCAAACCATTAGATTACTGATGTCCATGTAAACGTAGTCACTGAGTCAAATATGGACCAATCCAATGTTGGGTTAGCTTTTTGATTTAAATCTCACTTTTTAATCCAGCAGTTGCATTTCTAAATATTTGACCCAACACTAAGTTAGGACAACCCAGTTGTGTTTAGTGTAATCTTTTTAACCAGAGAAAACATTTGTTTCGTACAATTAGCATTTTTAATCAATTCTTCTTTAAACCCACATGAGAAAATACTACAGCAATCTTTATTAAATACAAACCATAATGAAGTCAAGTGTACTATAATCAGTATATTTGATAGAATGCTTAAAAAATTGAATACTACAGCATAGCATGTTATTAAAGGTGCAGTAGGTGATCTGCCAAAATGCTAATCAGTTAGCATAACATCTTTAAAAACACAGTGGCTGTTTCTCAATTCCAAGAACGCAGAGAACGGACTTGCGTTCTTGTGGAGACCGGTCTTGCCAGGTGTCCTCGGAAGAACGAACTCGGGAGACTGCGAGAACAGAGAACGCGTCCTGTGAGAAATGAGATGCTGCGTTCTTGCTGATGGTCACGTGACCTTCACACGTTTTTATTGGAAAATTATTTAAACATTACAGCATTCATAACGATTTATTGTTTTTCCCCTTTTTTAAAATATATACTACGCATAAAAATATTATAAATATACATTGCACAATAAAAATAAATCGATTTTAATACGAATTTCAGCAAACAAACACTCTTAATTTTTATTCCTTTATTAGGATGTCAATGGTAATGTTTATATTCACCCTTTCATTTAGGGAAACTCCTGAGGTAAATAAGTGATATCTCTGAACTTTACTAATAAATCTAAATAAAATGCTGCGCTTCCCACCTCCAGTCGCAATGACTTCTGGGACTTCTAGAGTGAGATCGGTGCTCAAGTTTGCATCGGTGTGTCCTCGTTATCAAGAACACATGCGGGAAGTTTCACGCGTCCTCCGTACTTGCGGTCTTGAGTATTGGAACTGAACTTTGGCAGCTGATTATGATGTTACACGATAACACGAGGACGCAAGACTGCTGAAGAACGCATATTGAGAAACAGCCAGTCTCTCCCCTGCCGTCCAAAGCCACGCCTTCTGAAATCACGAACGGTCACACCACAACATGACAGCACACAACCCACTAGTTCATGTCATTCGCCAGTTGGAAATGTAGTTAATGGTTGGCCGGGGACGTGCAGGAATTACATTTATTACTAAGCCATTACATGCTATTTCAGAGCGAATATTCAGAGTAGCATGGTGAACAATATAGGGAGAGCGTCACAGGCTGTCATTGTTCAAAAATGAACCAATGTGAATATAAAAGCAACTTCACCTCAGTAAAGCAGGCTAGGCGGAATAGCGCTATGTACTGAAGTTGTTGTTAAACTAAATATAAATCTACATTATCGATGCTGTAAAAGGTCCCTTATGAAACTGAAAACAGCCACCTGAAACCCTCCTCTGAAAGCTTGATGTGACTGAACACTTCCGTGCATATAAGCCATTCATAACAACACCATCTGCATCAGCTTTGCGTGACTAAAATAGTTTTAAAACAGAACTTTATATGTCTAACAGAAATACTTCAGTCATGGTGTCGTCCTTCCTCCAGCGTGCAAAACTTACTCCAATATTGATTCAGGATTTTAAAAAGTTTTGATTCAGCATTTGATTTTACCGTGACTGTGATTGTCTCGTGTGCACATGAACACATGGCGCGCATGCAGGCGTGCACGCACAAATGGCGGATTTGTGTGAACAGAGGTGCGCAGATGTACAAATCTAAATCTGCTTACAGACAATTTGGGCTATTTATCAGGATAATGGGAATTATCGGCCGACGCTATTTAATTGGATAAATTTTTTTTAGTTTTATGCCTCACCCAGAATAAAAAATACACAAATACATTTAGATCATTTTACTTTAATCATTACTATTGGAATGTAAAGAGACTTTTAACCAGCACAACAAAACATGTTTCAGAAGACAATCACCTACTGCACCCTTAACTATTGTGAGCTGAAAAAATGTAATCAGTTGAGCATCATCCGAAATTGTCACATCGCAAGACATGCGATGTTGAGTTAGGATTATAGATGACCAGAAACCACAGGTCAAAACACACAAGATTTGTGGAGACACTGCAGAATTAGACCATCATTAATGGTTGGGGAATAACAGTGGGGAAAAGGGTTTTTTTTACCCAGACATTTAAAAAGAACTTTTTAATCTTTATTTTAGAGCATTCATCACAATACCTCTTTAATTTTAAAGCCCTACTAATCACAATACCGTTATATACAGTGAAACTGTGGTATTTTTATCCAAGGTTATCATACTGTCAGAAACTTATACCAGCCCATGACTAAAAATAATACAATTAAATTCAAGCAAAATATTGCGAAAAAATTACAACCTACAAAATTTCAACTAAATTTTTCCTTTTTTTTAAAGTTTGTATCTAATATTTTTCCCTAACATATAAATTTTGGTGTACTAGTTTTTGGACTGTTATCCTAAGTTATTTTGTTAGATAAGCTCCAGATTTGCCTTCAGTACTGACTAATCTAATGTATATGCACAAATATAATATTGTATAGCTTCTTATTAAAAATATTATTTGAAAAGAGAGATTTGTGAGCGGTGTACTTGCTGAGCACTGTAGGTGATGTGGTAATATACAAACTATAATAAAACAATTTATACTTAAACTGTACAAAGTATATATATATACCTATAAGGACTTTTTTGGTTTTTAAAGTCAAAGTCGGCTTTATTGTCAATTCAACCACATATACAGGACATACAGAGAATTGAAATAAAAAAAATACTAAAAGTAGGGTTGTAAAAAGAATATACAATAAATACAATTATATAATGTTGTCTAAAAAATATACACATTATTAAATTATTAGCTGTATTTTTTGTGATAGTCTACAGAACAAACCATCGTTATAGAATAACTTGTCTAATTACCCTAACCTGCCTAGTTAACCTAATTAACCTAGTTAAGCCTTTAAATGTCACTTTAAGCTGTATAGAAGTGTCTTGAAAAATATCTAGTCAAATATTATTTACTGTCATCATGGCAAAGATAAAATAAATCAGTTATTAGAGATGAGTTATTAAAACTATTATGTGTTTAAAAAAATCTTCTCTCAATTAAACAGAAATTGGGAAAAAAATAAACGGGGGATAATAATTCAATAATAATAATTGTACAGTATATGTGGTGTGTGTGTGTGTGTGTGTGTGTGTGTGTGTGTGTGTGTGTATATATATATGTATATATATATATATATATATAGTTGAAGTTAGAATTATATTTTTCAAGATATTAGTTTTCAGCTTAAAGTGACATTTAAAGGCTTAACTAGTTTAATAAGTTTAACTCAAGCCATTGTATAACAATGGTTTTGTTCTGTAGCATATAATATAATGCTAATAATATTGACCTTAAAATATTTTTTTATTATTAAAAGCTGCTTTTATTCTGGCCAAAATAAATCAAATAAGATAAAATATTACAGAAAATGTTGTGAAAATGTCCTTGCTCCATTAAATATCTCTTGAGAAATATGTGAAAAATAATAAATATTTAACAGTAGGGCTAATAATTTTGCCCTTAGCTCCAAACTGTATATATTCGTAAAAAAAAAACTTAGTAAAACAATTGTTTTATTATAGTTTATGTATTACCACAGCAGCTATAGAATTTCCACAACAGATTAATCAAAACTCTCTAATATTTGCTATAAATGACTGTAGTATTTTGTCATGGGAATAGTCCTTGATGAACTGACATGCGCAGCTTTGTCGTGTACTTACATGCTACAGAAGCTCATGCGATGTATTTATAAATACGGAAGTATAATAATAGTGAAGTCATGATGAATCGGAAATTACCCTCAGTAATAAACTTCTGCTCGTCCACAGCTTCATGTTAGCGCTTTTTTCCTCCGGCACATCCGCTTTGTTTCAGGTGACACGACTCAAGAGTCCAGGCTCGCTGTTGCTTCCTTGTTCAAACTTTGCGCTGCCTGATCAAAAATGTAAGCATGAACGTCACAGATTAAGATCATTTTGAGTTTTTATGGCACAATGAAACGGCAAATCAAGTTGGACGGCTTCTGCGGAAGAATAGAGTCGGTCAGGTGTGAAAGACACACGCAGCGCGGCTGACCAATAGACGGCGCTTATAATCCTCCTACACACACACGCACACACAGAATAATAAAAGTTCGGTATTTGACAGGGAGAAAAAAGATAAAGGAACTGTATTTTGATGGATTTATATTGTATCTTTCCATCATAACGTATCAGATACATATAAATACATCACTAAAAGTGATTCATTGGATTTACTACATTTACTACTACATATAGTGATTGCTAATAATTATATGGGCTGAATTTAAACAAACAGATTAAGTTGAACATTAAATATTTTAAAGTGTTTGTTCAAATTCTGCCCATATAAATTATTTGCAACCACTAACCTTAAAAAAATTAAGTAAATCCAATGAATAATGTTTTGTTCAGTGTATTTGCATACATTATTTTCTATCATATCACATATACAGTATGAATGCATATAGCCTAATTTATAATGATTCATATAATAAAATTCAATTCATCTTTTCATCTTTATTTGTATAGCGCTTATACAATGTAGATTGTGTCAAAGCAGCTTCACATGGAAGTTTATAGTGAATTGAAACAGTGTCAGTTCAGTTTTCAGTGTTTAAGTTCAGTTCAGTTTAGTTCAGGTCAGTGTGGTTTAATAATCACTACTGAGAGTCCAAACACTGAGGAGCAAATCCATCGATGCGCAGCTCTACAGATCCCGAACCATGCAAGCCAGTGGCGACAGCGGCGAGGACAAAACTTCACCAATTGGCGAAAGTGAAGAATTTAAAAAACCTTGAGAGAAACCAGGCTCAGTTGGGCACGACCATTTCTCCTATGGCCAAACGTCTTGTGCAGAGCTGCAGTATTTAAAATATATTTAATTTAGTGTATGTGATATGTTATGATAGAAAATCACATATGCAAAATACTGTCCGTAGGCGACGCAGTGGCGCAGTATAGGAAGTGCTGTCGCCTCACAGCAAGAAGGTCGCTGGTTCGAGCCTTGACTGGGTCAGTAGGTGTTTCTGTGTGGAGTTTGCATGTTCCCCCTGTGTTGGCGTGGGTTTCCTCCAGGTGCTCCATTTTCCCCCACAGTCCAAAGACATGCGGTACAGGTAAATTGGGCTAAATGGTCAGTATGTTCAATTCACCTTTATTTCTATAGCGCTTTTACAATGTAGAATGTATATGGATGTTTCCCAGTGAAGGGTTCCAGCGGGAAGGGCATCCTCTGCATAAAAACGTGCTGGATAAGTTGGTGGTTCATTCCGCTGTGGCGACCCCAGATTAATTAAGGGACTAAACCGAAAAGAAAATGAATACTGTCCCTATATTTTTCCAGTCAGAATTAATTAGGCAGGAGTCATATATCAGGCCCATAGACAGGTGAACAAATGTGTAGTCATTCATCATTTTATATACTGCATTAATATTATAATAATTAATCATTTTAATTGTATGCAATAATTTGTGCTGAATTAGTGGATAGTGTTTGATTTTTGATGCATCAAAAATATTTACAATATAATAGTGGCCATACTTAGTGCCAGACAGAATCTCCGGACATTTTTTGCTACTTCTGCATAGAATTTTGTTAAAAATCTGCAGATTAATGTGGAATGATTTTGGGAGTATCATAACTAAAACCTTAATATATTAAATAAAGAGTAATACATTGTTTACTTGTATTTAATGTTTACAATGCAAATTCAAGTAGATCTACTTTATTTGGTAAACAAAGCAAGTCTCTCATTTAATATACAGGGAGTGCAGGATTATTAGGCAAGTTGTATTTTTGAGGAATAATTTTATTATTGAACAACAACCATGTTCTCAATGAACCACAAAAAACTCATTAATATCAAAGCTGAATATTTCTGGAAGTAGTTTTTAGTTTGAGCTATTTTAGGAGGATATCTGTGTGTGCAGGTGACTATTACTGTGCATAATTATTAGGCAACTTAACAAAAAACAAATATATACCCATTTCAATGATTTATTTTCACCAGTGAAACCAATATAACATCTTAACATTCACAAATATACATTTCTGACATTCATAAACAAAACCAAAACAAATCAGTGACCAATATAGCCACCTTTCTTTGCAAGGACACTCAAAAGCCTGCCATCCATGGATTCTGTCAGTGTTTTCATCTGTTCACCATCAACATTGCGTGCAGCAGCAACCACAGCCTCCCAGACACTGTTCAGAGAGGTGTACTGTTTTCCCTCCTTGTAAATCTCACATTTGATGATGGACCACAGGTTCTCTATGGAGCATTGTCGTGCATGAAAATCATGTTTTTGTTGAAGGATGCAGACTTCTTCCTGTACCACTGCTTGAAGAAGGTGTCTTCCAGAAACTGGCAGTAGGACTGGGAGTTGAGCTTGACACCATCCTCAACCCGAAAAGGCCCCACAAGCTCATCTTAGATGATACCAGCCCAAACCAGTACTCCACCTCCACCTTGTTGGCGTCTGAGTCGGACTGGAGCTCTCTGCCCTTTACCGATCCAGCCACGGGCCCATCCATCTGGCCCATCAAGACTCACTCTCATTTCATCAGTCCATAAAACCTTAGAAAAATCAGTCTTGAGATATTTCTTGGCCCAGTCTTGACGTTTTAGCTTGTGTGTCTTGTTCAGGGTGGTCGTTTTTCAGCCTTTCTTACCTTGGCCATGTCTCTGAGTATTGCACACCTTGTGCTTTTGGGCACTCCAGTGATGTTGCAGCTCTGAAATATGGCAAAACTGGTGGCAAGTGGCATCTTGGCAGCTGCACGCTTGACTTTTCTCAGTTCATGGGCAGTTATTTTGCGCCTTGGTTTTTCCACACGCTTCTTGCGACCCTGTTGACTATTTTGAATGAAACGCTTGATTGTTCGATGATCACACTTCAGAAGCTTGACAATTTTAAGAGTGCTGCATCCCTCTGCAAGATATCTCACTATTTTTGACTTTTCTGAGCCTGTCAAATCCTTCTTTTGACCCATTTTGCTAAAGGAAAGGAAGTTGCCTAATAATTATGCACACCTGATATAGGGTGTTGATGTCATTAGACCACACCCCTTCTCATTACAGAGATGCACATCACCTAATATGCTTAATTGGTAGTAGGCTTTCGAGCCTATACAGCTTGGAGTAAGACAACATGCATAAAGAGGATGATGTGGTCAAAATACTCATTTGCCTAATAATTCTGCACTCCCTGTATACTAAAAGACAGAAAATATTAATTCTATATTGTAAGTAAATCATATAAATATTTTGATATTAGTCAATAATATTACTGAAATAACTGGATAAATAAAAATGTACACACATTTACACAAGTAAATAAACAGAATCAATGATGGGCTAAAATCTGCAGAATTCTGCACGTGCAGATTCCGTGTGAGCCTATATACTTATTTATTGTTAGGGCATAGGTATTTAAACTGTGAGTTATATACTACTTTTTTATAAATAATGTTATGAGATTACAGTTTCAAATATAAAAAGGAATAGCCTAAAGAAATAATGTTGCTTTTTAATAGGGCTGCAGAATATATCATGGTTTATGTGTGCATTCGCAATATTCACATCGCAGGAGCTGCAGCGTTGTGTTAGGACTCTAGTTAGTCATCAGTGAAGGATGTACAGTGTTATTTGACATTTTAGCTCACGTTTGATTATTCAATAACTGAATATCTGACTACTGTTTGACTACTGTTTGAACCCTAAAGCACTGGTGCTCCATTCCATGGTGTTTTGAATGTATTAACGTGTTTGACAACCAAATTTGACGTGCACATCTGTGTCTGTCATTTTGTATTTGTGAATGACATTTCACAAATGCACAACTATTAATCTGCAACTTCGAATTCAAAACACAAGTGTGTTGATTATTGTGTGTGTGTGTGTGCAAATCGAGGGATTCAGCTGTTCACGTCAGAGCTGTGAGTGTACATTTCAACCTACACATACAAATATTATTATTACAAGTTCTCACATTTAGATTTGCAAGCTTTCGAGTTTCGCAACTGATTTACCTTCATATTCCAGCAGCAACCCGTCACTGGGAAACACCCATACACTCTCATTCACACACATACACTACAGATACCCAATTCACCTGTACCACGTTTTTGGACTTGTGGGGGAAACTGGAGCAAAACCCACGCCAACACAGGGAGAACATGCAAACTCCACACAGAAATGCCAACTGACCCAGCCGAGTCTCGAACCAGCGATATAACATAAATATTAAATATAAAATGATACAGCAAAAATGACAACCCTTACACACTCTCCAAATACTGTATAAAGCTACTCTATTTCTGATTGAAAGTATAGGTGGAGTCCTGAAGTCTTGCCAAAGTATGTTCATATGATGCAGTAGAAGTCATCAGCTCAATCCAATCATTAATAGAGGACGTTTCTGAATCTCACAGCCATAATACATCCTGCAATGACTCTTTGGGTTGTTAAAATTGTATTAGCAACAGGACATTTTCTAATAACTGTATTGCTTATTTAAATGTATTATGAAAATCTCAACTCATAACAAACGTGAGAGCAAAACCGACCAAACATTAATATTCATAATATACAAATGAGCTTGGCACAGTGGCTCAGTGGTTAGCACTGTGGCCTCACAGCAAGAAAGTCGCTGGTTTGAATCCCGGCTAGGTCAGTTAGCATTTTTGTGTGGAGTTTGCATGTTCTCCCCGTGTTAGGGTGGGTTTCCTCCAGATGCTCCAGTTTCCCCCACACACGTGCACTATAGGTGAATTAGATTGACTAAATTGGTCGTAGTAGTGTATGAGTGTGTGTGAATGACAGTGTGTTTGAGTACTGGGTTGTGGCTGGAAGGGCATCTGCTGCGTAAAACATTTGCCTGAATAGTTGGTGGTTCATTCCGCTGTGGCAAACCCTGATAATCAGAGAAGCCCCTGTCGGCAGCCTGCAAATCGGGGCGGGGCAGCATCTGGGGCGGGGCTGCACATTCAGCCACGCCCATCTGCAATTTCATTGGTTAGTGGAAACGTCATGTAATAGCGTCGATATCCACTACGTGGTGTCAGTAAACAATGCATTTACAACTTCTTAAATATAGTTTTTATTGTTAATAAACACAAAAATACACAAAAGTGGGTATTCTTGCTGAGTGTTTTATATGTTAATTTTGTAAATGAATAAATTCTGAATATAATCGATAAAGAAAACGGTTATGTGAATTTCATAATATTTCTTCTAAAAATATTATGACAATTATATTAGACAGGATCCCAAAAAATACCCTTTCCACAATGATGTCACTTCACTTCTGCCTTTCAGCAATGCAGTGCTTTTAGTTCACTTTCATTTTTAGTTCCGGTTTACCTTTAAATGAATGGGATAGTTCTCTGGAAAATGTACAACTGAAAATGTCAACATCACATGTTGTGACTTAAGACTATTAAAAGTATTGGGCATGTGTTCAAATGTTTTTCTTTCAATACTGCACTGCTTTGAGTTTGAAAACTATTTATGTAGAGCAGGAATAAGCTATTGTTTATCAAGGGAAGTATATGTTTGTAACTTTTTCACTTAATAAATCAGTTTATTTGATCAAATAATAGATTTATTTTTACTTTGATGCTGCAATGAATATAAATGTATATTATCTGTTACATGTAAATGTTTTAGCATAAGTACAATTCCTTGTTAAATCTTCTCATATTACCTGGTAAGTATTTAATCTATAAACGCAATCAGTTTCATCATTTATTATTTACTAATCTGTTAAAGTTTTGTTCAGTTTCTTCATTTGAATGAATTAAGACAGGGCTCTGCTGCCACCTACTGAGTGGGTTTACTTTGATATCTGTACTACTTTTTAATTAATAAGTTACAAATAATTTCATAATATAATAACACTGAATTAAAATGCAGTCTTCTTAGTGTATTAGTTTTTTTTGTAATTGTAAATACCGAGTAAATACTTTAATACCACTTTCTAACAACACTTCAGGGTCCATTTCTGCACTGCACAGATACTGAAGATCTTTAAATATATTTTTATAATGATTTTGTTTCATTATTAAGAGTCACTTACAACATTGTTATTCTATTTTATAATAAATAGACCTAATATTTTATAAATAAGGTGACACAAACGCCCAGTTTTATTTATTACTTATTTATCAGGACACAAATTAATAAAAGGAAATTTGGCAAAAAAAAAAAAATTTGCAGCACTTGTGTAAACATCTGAAATCTTTATTTGGCGAAAGTACATATCAACTTCACCTGCAGTAAAGACAGGTACACAAAACAATACCCTTTTTTTTTTTAGATGTCAGATGTCTCACCTGCAGCTCATCTGTGTTTGCACATGCACACATATACAAAAGGAAGACTCACAATTTATAGAAAATAATAATAATAATTTAAGATACGGCAGTTCGTGATTATCATCTTTAATAAACATAAAAACAATGATATATTTTTCACAAGGGAATTCTCCTCCAGCATTGAAGTAACAATCTGCTGAGCAATATCCTGGGAAGTCAATTGTTGAACAGAATGCTTGCAGGACCGCCTCTTGCCATCCCCTAACAGACAAAACACTTTGTCAAAGTATATGGCACTCTGATTAATGACACCTAAATAAAATCAAGTACGTTTTTAAGCAAGACACAAACGTAATTCAAAGTTTTACAACTAATGGAGTACTGTAAAAAGTGCTTGGCATATTTTGTACTCTTTATCATGTACACACACACACACACACACACACACACACACGCATGCACACATACACACACACAAACAAGAATTACTTCATGATGAAAACAATGATAAACAAATATGGAATATGCCAAGCACTTTCCCCAGTAGTAACTATTTTAAAATAAATAACCATAAATTACTTACTGTCCAGTCAGATGTGGTGAGCCTGCTCCTTGAATTTTGGATCACTGACAATGGCTCATAAGGTCATGCATGACAGTGAGAGTTGCAGAAATGCCCCATCACCATCCTCTATGACAATTCTCAAGAGGATACGCCGCAGAATCTCAGGTGGCATCTGTAAAACAATAGCCAAAAATCAGGCCAAATCGTCGCTTAAAATACAGCATATTAAAGTTAAACTCAAAGAGGTAAATATGTTTGTACTAGGCATGCACCCTGCTCACATTCACCATAAATTAAAACAAAAAGAACAACAACAGACAATATGCTCTGCAACAATCATAGTGATGGATATATCAATGCCAATGATCTGCAAGCAGAAGGTAGTATAGATCAATAGGCAACGAATCAAAAGTTGTATATTGTATATATTTAGCAGTAACATTATCAGTGTATGTAAATTAGAGAACAAGCCACAAAGAAAAATATATATTTTGTTTATATCTTTGATATCAATAAACTTCATTTGATAGACTGTGTTGCTCAAAACTCTTTAAAGTTTACATTAATTTAAGTGAATAAGACGATCACCCTGGAAAACGCCAAGCCTAACTTTTACAAGGCTTTAAAACTTAACATCCTTTTCAGCTACACACAGCTAAAGAATAAAGGACTTTAATTAAATAAATTACTATGTACTCACCATGCAGTGATGAAAACCGGAATCGAAATCGTTAAGCATATTACGTCAACGTCAATATGTTTCCGTTAACCAATGAAATACTTGTAGGCGGGGCGACATGTTCAGTTCCGCCCACTGTTACTTATAGGCGGGGCTGCACATACAGCCCTGCCCCATATACAGCCCCGCCCCAATCTGCAGGCTGCAGATGGGTGTACTTGCACGAAGGCGTGGGATGAGGGGTTCGGTAGTGATAAGTCTACCTGTAACTGTGTATGAGTGTGTATGTGTGTGTGTGTTAGCCTGTAGAGTCCAACAGGTGTCCTTGACAGGGAGCAGGAATTTCAGAGCGTCTCCTTATCTTGCTATCCGGGAGAAGTTGTTTTCTCCAGCCGAGGCCGTCTGGCTGGAAAAACACTGGCAGCAGATATCTTCAATATCCTCCAGGAACAGAGCAGCCAGGCACACGACGCGCCACTTCTCCCACCCGTCCATCACGTATCCAGCTGCAAACGTCCCGGCAGGACAAGTAGGCTCTCCCGAGCCCAAACTTCTCGTCAAGAAAATGGTGTCAATCGCATTCAGAGACCAGTTGATCAGATCCATAATTCCTTATTCGTTTGGATAGCAGGGCACAGGAGCCTCAGAGATAGAATAAGACGAGACAAGATGAGCCAGCCAGGGAAGATAAGGGACGGAGAGGGAAAAAGTGCCACCGCCTTCATCGAGAGCCAAAGAGAGAAATCCAAAGTCTGTCAGTTGATTATTGAGTTTCAGCTGCATAATATAAATGTAATTTGTAGACTAACAATCCTTTAGAGCAGGGGTTCCCAAACTTTTCAGCCTGCGACCGCCAAAATAACAATGTCAGTGACCTGCGACCCCCATTTTTTCCCAAAGGCGGTTATAAATATGCAAACGGTGCACACACAACTATAGACATATATACCATGAGTATATTGACAACACAAAAATGCTATAGTCTAATAACCTTTTAATTTTTTAAAGTAATTTATTAATTTAATATTTATCTCAAATATCTTATTTTTTTTGTATAAGAGTGCCATAAAGGTTGTCAAAGAATTTTTATCTGGCCCTGTAAAATCAATCTGTTGCAGCTAACGCTATTGCTGTGTGGTTAATCTAAACACAGGGGTCATAATCCAAAAGAAAAAATGTAAAGGCTCATAGATTTTTATTTGTATGTTGATGTTGTTGTGTCTTTAACATAACTAATAACTATCTTCTGTGGGTTATGAAGAAAATATGGTAATTTTTATAGTTTAATTAAATTTATTTGAGTTTTGTAAATCACTAAGCAACCCCTCGTCGTTGTCCTGCGACCCTCACTTTGGGAACCACTGCTTTAGAGGATTTGGATTTCACAAGTATGTTTTATGTGTATGCTAATGCAAAGAGATTCTTATTACTCTTCTTCTTCTTCGTGTTTTTTTTATTGGCGGTTGGCATACAACTTTATGATGCATTTCTACCATCTACTGGTTAGGAATGTGGATCAGAAGATAAATTTCTACCCTCTTATTTGTATTACTTTATATTCTATTATTTAACCCAGTCTCTCTAAGAAAAATTAATAAAGCTTTCAACTTTTTTTCTGCTACTCCACTACTTAAAGTGCTATTAATATCTATATTTACATTATTTTCCTCTGTGTCTATTATCATCATATTCCGTTTCCTTTTATATAATGGGCATTTCTTTATGATATGCTCTATACTTTCCTCTTCATTACAATTATTACAGTTTCCACTTGGATGTTTTCCTATTCTAAACAGCCCACTATTCAGAGTAGCATGTCCAAACCTTAACCTTGATAAAACTATTCTATTTCTCCCTACTGTTCTGTTTTTACCCACCATCCTCTGAATCACATAATACCATCTTCCTGTTCTTTCTTCCTCCCATTTCTTTTGTCATCTCTCACATACAGGGAGTGCAGAATTATTAGGCAAATGAGTATTTTGACCACATCATCCTCTATGATCTTTATGCATGCTGTCTTACTCCAAGCTGTATAGGCTCGAAAGCCTACTACCAATTAAGCATATTATGTGCATTTCTTTAATGAGAAGGGGTGTGGTCTAATGACATCAACACCCTATATCAGGTGTGCATAATTATTAGGCAACTTCCTTTCCTTTGGCAAAATGGGTCAAAAGAAGGACTTGACAGGCTCAGAAAAGTCAAAAATAGTGAGATATCTTGCAGAGGGATGCAGCACTCTTAAAATTGTCAAGCTTCTAAAGCGTGATCATCAAACAATCAAGCATTTCATTCAAAATAGTCAACAGGGTCGCAAGAAGTGTGTGGAAAAACCAAGGCGCAAAATAACTACCCGTGAACTGAGAAAAGTCAAGCGTGCAGCTGCCAAGATGCCACTTGCCACCAGTTTTGCCATATTTCAGAGCTGTAACATCACTGGAGTGCCCAAAAGCACAAGGTGTGCAATACTCAGAGACATGGCCAAGGTAAGAAAGGCTGAAAAACCACCACCACTGAACAAGACACACAAGCTGAAACGTCAAGACTGGGCCAAGAAATATCTCAAGACTGATTTTTCTAAGGTTTTATGGACTGATGAAATGAGAGTGAGTCTTGATGGGCCAGATGGATGGGCCCGTGCCTGGATCGGTAAAGGGCAGAGAGCTCCAGTCCAACTCAGACGCCAGCAAGGTGGAGGTGGAGTACTGGTTTGGGCTTGTATCATCAAAGATGAGCTTGTGGGGCCTTTTCGGGTTGAGGATGAAGTCAAGCTCAACTCCCAGTCCTACTGCCAGTTTCTGGAAGACACCTTCTTCAAGCAGTGGTACAGGAAGAAGTCTGCATCCTTCAAGAAAAACATGATTTTCATGCAGGACAATGCTCCATCACACGCGTCCAAGTACTCCACAGCGCGGCTGGCAAGAAAGGGTTTAAAAGAAGAAAACTAATGACATGGCCTCCTTGTTCACCTGAGCTGAACCCCATAGAGAACCTGTGGTCCATCATCAAATGTGAGATTTACAAGGAGGGAAAACAGTACACCTCTCTGAACAGTGTCTGGGAGGCTGTGGTTGCTGCTGCACGCAATGTTGATGGTGAACAGATCAAAACACTGACAGAATCCATGGATGGCAGGCTTTTGAGTGTCCTTGCAAAGAAAGGTGGCTATATTGGTCACTGATTTGTTTTTGAATGTCAGAAATGTATATTTGTGAATGTTGAGATGTTATATTGGTTTCACTGGAGAAAATAAATCATTGAAATGGGTATATATTTGTTTTTTGTTAAGTTGCCTAATAATTATGCACAGTAATAGTCACCTGCACACACAGATATCCTCCTAAAATAGCTCAAACTAAAAACTACTTCCAGAAATATTCAGCTTTGATATTAATGAGTTTTTTGGGTTCATTGAGAACATGGTTGTTGTTCAATAATAAAATGAATCCTCAAAAATACAACTTGCCTAATAATTCTGCACTCCCTGTATTGTCGGATAATTGTCTTCATTTTGTTTTTACTAGGTCTTAAAAACATGTCAATATCTGATTTTTTGTGGCCTTCTTTGCACATTCATCTGTTTCCTTGTTCCCTAAAATTCCAACATGTGCTGGAACCCAGATAGAAGCTAAAATGATCTCCATCTTTTGAATTCTGTATATTGATTGTAAAATTTCGATCAAAATATCCGATCTACATGCTGAAAGTCCTGTTTTAATTGATATTAAAGATGAGCTTGAATCAGAACAGATAATTGTCTTCTTTGGTTTGTTTTCTTCTAGTTGCAGTCATTTCACCAGTAAAAATTAACAGTTTATCTGATATTCTTTTGTATGTCCTGATGTTAAAAACCGGAACACTAAAAGCCACTCCTACTTTAGTTTCCCTATCCTTTGATGCATCAGAATATATTTGAACATATTCATCATAGTTTCTTTTTATGTATTCATATGTATTTTGTGCACTAGGTTTTGGGTCATCTCTTCCTTCTTTATTTAACATTGTCAGATCTACTGTAGGTTGAGAGATTAACCATAATAAGACTGTTGATCGAGGCACTGTAGGACTTATTGATACTTCATTCAAATTAAATTCTGTAATTATTCTAGGTATAACCCATCCAAAAGTTTTCATTTCAATCTTTCTTTTCTCCCATGCTGGTTCCGATAGGGATGGCTGACGTGAAACTGACGTTTCGACACAGTGTCGAGATCCCAAAGCACAAGTGTTTCGAAACACTACACCGAAGCATGGTCCAAAACACCCAGGTCACGTGACTAAAGTGTTTCGAAACACTTGGTCATGTGACTAAAACGATTCAAAACATCGATCAGTTCAGAAGCGTTTCGAGACCTGGCATTTGACTGACAGGGTCTGACAATTCTTCTGTCTGTTATGGCCTAGTAGACCATGCGTGTGCATGTTGTAACTGTGCTTCAAATTACTTTTGGGTTCGAATCCCGACTTCTACAAATACTCTGAAATCATGATTTTATGTATTTTAATCATGTTACTGTTTTATGGTGTAGTCCAAATAGGATACAGCTGCTGATACGCCATCAATACAGCATCGTTTTTGTAACACTGTAGAACAATTATTCATTTTTTACAGTACTCTGATGGTTGGGTTTAGGTTTTGGGTAGACATAAATAAAATACAATAAATGGGAATTTTAAAGAATAATATAAATAATTCTTGTTAACTTCTGGCCACAACCATGTCTGATCTAGCAACAACCCTGTTTTATGACCAAAACAAGACATATTTATTCACAAAGTGTTTCGGATTCGGGTGTCAGACCAATGTTGAAACAAAACGATGCAAGAACAGAGCAATTCAAACTGATATTAAAGCATTTCAAGGGAGCTGTCTCAGCCTGGATTCGAACCCAGTATGTCCACATGGCAGTCAGGAACCCTAACCACTCCACTAAACCACTTGTGGGTTTAATTTACAAAGTAGAGTTTAATACCTCAATTTGCTCAATTGTTCTTTGCTGAATCTCTTCCAGTGCAATACATAAAAAAATGACCACTAGGTGTCACCGTAGAGAGGGGTTACGAAACGTTTCGAAGCTTCGACACATTTGCTTCAACTATTTCAGTGTTTCATGAAGCCTCGCTTTGCCCACCACTAGGTTCCGATAATATTCTTGACCGATGTTGCAGGTTGTGCCCTATGACATTAACCCATGCAAAGAGATGTGTCTTTAATCTGGTTTTGAACTGACAGAGTGTGTCTGCTTCCCGATCTCCAGCAGTGTGTTCTCTGCTGGAGATTACTTCCTGTAGTTTGCTGTAATCATCAGCAGTGTTTTCTCCATTGGAAATCACTTCCTACTGAACTACATATCTCAGAAGTCTTTGCCCCAATCACTCCTGCCACAGCTGACAGTTATTTGGACACACACACACACAGCTGACACTCATGATCATTGATTACTTGACTATTTAAACCCGTTTCTCACATAAGTTGCTGAGTCTTGTAAACTGTATAGTGAATGTTACAAAGTTTTTGCCTTGTTATGTTAGATCCTAGCTTTGTTTTGTTTTGTTTGTTTACGTTGCCTGCTGCCTGCCTGTACTGACCATCTGCCTGTTTAATGACCATGACTCTGGATTGCCCATATACATCTGTTTGCTCCTATGTTGACTGTTGCATGCCTGATTATTCCATTTAATAAAGCCTGTGTTTGGATCCGCACTCCCTGTTGTCAGCGTTTACTTCACTGTTATAGAACTGTGCTAGGAAGGCTGTTCCAGAGTTTAAGTGCCAGATATGAGAAATATCTACCGCCTACAGTTGATTTTGATATTCTGGGAACAATCAGTTTTCCAGAATTAAGAGTGTAAAGGACGTGATGGGCTTTAATAGATTATTTTTTAATCTAGATTAATCTCACTGTAATCTTAGACCTAATCTAGATTAAAATGGCTGATTTGAATTCTGCCAAAGGTATTCAGAATATGTGTGCTACCCAAATAATGACTAAAAGTAAGTCTTTGAGTATGGGTTTCTCCAGCCAGGTGGTCCATTAGACCAGCGGCTCATCTCCTGTTTCCATAATGCATCACAAACTGCTTGAGAAACTGTTCTACTATAATAATTGGTGATGAAAATAAATGATGTTCAGTAAGATGTACTTGTGTTTACTCACTGTTCAGTTAAACATCAGTGTTGAACTGTAGGTCTACATAAGCTGCAAACAGAGATTTTTGATGACCTTAATCTGACTAAAGTCATAACTGAACTAAACAGAAGTAGAATTAAGATGTGGAGTATGCAGATATTAGTGGCATTATTGAAGTACCGTCATGTAGGACTTTTCGCCATATTTTCCGACAAGATCCACACACGCGGCTGTCAGTATAGAACCGCACACACACACACATTGCGAATGCAGAAGTTTTTTCTTTCCATTTGGCATGCGTTATTAAATTCCAGAACACTCTCACCAGTCCTTACTCCTTTATTTGCGTCTAATACCCCAGTTTGTCACGGGGGCATGAATAAAATGTTCATGAGTGAAAGTGTAACTGCCGAACTGCAGTTAAAGTCACCCAAAATTACAGGAAACTCTTACATGAAAGCACGTCACATAAACACCTTAATTATATTATTGTCTATTAAGGCAAATAACTAGATTACAGATGTCCATGTAAGCGTAGTCAGTAGTGTCTTTGAAGTAAGTGAAAGATCCAGAAGGGCATCCTGCTGATTTAATTCAGAAGGGCACTTTTTTTGTCAGACGGCTCACCAGTTTGACTTTCATTCACTGTCTTTCATTTTAAAAAGCACCTGCTCCATTTGTGAATTGTACTCATTTACATCTAACTCTACAGGTGTCTGATAGTTAGATGTGGAGCTAACATTAATCAGATTCACTCTGGTGAACTGTGTCCATGTTAGCACGTCACGTTTGATGTGGTGATTTCACAGTAGGAATACACACAGGTTTGAAGACTCGTTCTCGCCAGCTCCAGTGCAATTCGGCCAGGTATACATCCGCGCTAATGTATCAAGGTGAAAGTTATCATAGCTTGCGTAGAATAGACTCAGCTCCCAATCCAACTTTGAGAATAGATTAACGCAGATATTTTTTTATCGCCCGATTAGAATCTACGTCGATAACGGCCCACCACTAGCTATATGAGCCCCATTATGAACTAGCTGAAGTTTGTTAATTAGGCCAACAGGGCAACCACCTAGTAACGCATTACAATAATCTAATTGAGAGGTCATAAAAGCATGAATAAGCTTTTCCGCATCAGACATGTCAAAGTTTAAAGATGAAAAAATGCAGTTTTACAGATGCTTGAAAATTGGCCTTGACATCTGGGCCACAGTTAAGCCATAGCAATACCACATATCAGTGGCGGAATTTACAGAGGGGGGCCAAGTATAATGTGCAAGTTTTTTTTTTATTAAATGTGTAATTAAAAATGAAAATGATATAACTTACTAACCTTTTACTTGTGTTTCTTCTGACGCAAAAGGAGATATCCCTCTTATCCATCAAGGCCAGGTTGCTATCAAAAATCACCATGATATCCATGTTATAGTCCTCAACTTTTAAAAATTGGACTTTTTTGCTTGATTTAAAAAGCAGTTTTTTGAGTTGTGTGTGGGATGAGCAGTGGTGTAAAGTAACTAATTACAAATACTCAAAGTGAAGTTTATTTATAAACTAATTTCGAGAGGATCACGTGATTATGATTGAACACGACTGGTCATGCATTAACCATGTATGACCAACCAATCAGACGATTTCTAACCCACTATAAAGAGCCAGAGTTTCTTACTACAGTCATCTTCGTTTGAAGAATCCCCCCTTCCACCCCTACTCCTCCTCTTTTCCTTTCATAGGGCAGCACGGTGGCCCAGTGACTAGCACTGCAGCCTCACAGCAAGAACGTCACCGGTTCAAGTCCTTTAACAGACTGGCTGTCGTTTCTGTGTGAAGTTAGCATGTTCTTCCCGTGCTTGCGTGGGTTTC
>CAIGQZ010032119.1:758542-780344 GCA_903798205.1 Danio tinwini | reverse complement strand
GTTTTGGCAGCTGAGCTGAACCAGACGGTGATTGAAGTGCAGAGGATGGATTGGATGACAGCTGAGTAGAACTGTACGAGCAGCTCCTGTGGCAGGTTGAACTTCCTCAGCTGACGAAGGAAGTACAGTCTCTGCTGTGCTTTCTTTACAATGGAGTCAATGTGAATGTCCCACTTCAGATCCTGAGAGATGGTGGTGCCCAGGAACCTGAATGACTCTACTGTAGCCACAGTGCTGTTCATGATGGTGAGTGGGGGGAGTGCAGGCGGGTTTCTCCTAAAGTCCACTCTCATCTCCACTGTTTTGAGCGTGTTCAGCTCCAGGTTGTTGTATCTGCACCATAAAGCCAGCCGCTCCACCTCCTGTCTGTATGTATATTTTAGAGTTCCATGAAACTGTGATATTTTTTTTCAAGGTTATCACACCTGTAGAAACGTAAACCAGTCCATGCCTAATTGTGATATATTACAGTTTATTAACTTTTTCCAACTTTAAGTCATGTCCCGATAGGAAAATGTGGCGACATTTTTTAACTAACAGTGTACTCAGTAGCTATGTTTCCATCCACCTATTTTTATGCACATTTTAGATATGCGCAGAAAAAAACCTGTTGATGGAAACGCCAAGATGTGCATACATTTTGAAAATGTGCATAAATATATGCGCATAACAGAGTAGGATAAACTTTTTATCCGATAAGAAAAGATGCCCATAAACTATGATGGAAACACCTTTTACCGCACAAATTCCAGTATGCGCATTAAAAAAGTCCTGTGATTTTGTTTTAACACAGGGGTGCCCAAACTCGGTCCTGGAGGCCCGGTGTCCTGCAGATTTTAGCTTCAACTTGCCTCAACACACTTGCAAGGATGTTTCTGGAAAGCCTAGAAAGAGCTTAATTAGCTAGCCCAGGTGTGTCTGATTGGGGTTGGATCTAAACTCTGCAGGATACTGGCCCTCCAGGACCGAGTGTGGACACCAGTGTTGCCAGATTGGAAATGTGAAAGTATCATACCAGAACCTCAAAATTATCGTATTTGGAGGAAAATTATCGTACACTAGTCAAACGGAGAGTATACAGCTATTATCTAGACAAATAGCTTTTTGATACATTGTGGAAATTACCACAATACATAAAAAAACCTAAAAACTAGGCGTATTTAGTGGGAAGGTTCAAACCCATCCTCCGAGTCTCTGTCATTGAATACCTGCTGCATGTGTTCCAGATGTTGAGGGATTCATTTTGCGGTACAAATTGGATGCCTACATGGAGCACAACAAAGTGCTGGTTGGCTTAAAAGCAGCGCACCCTCCTGAATTTTTAACACACTAGTCAGGTGTGCACAAGCCCATTCAGAGGATCTGTAATGAGCAGATCTTGTGACTTTGTTTTGATGAAATTTTGGAAAAACACAATCACATGATGTATTTGAATGGGGAAAAACAAGAACATCAAGGGCAAACTTCCCTGTTCTTCTCACCTTCCTTTTCAGCACTACTTTTTAAAACTTTACTGCTTAAACGATTAACCTCAACCTGAAAACGACTGAAGCATGGTTGCGCGCAGCCAGTGTTGCCAGATGTAGCTGACTGATTCCAGCCCAAAAATTATCCAAAACCCACCAAAATGTAAATTATCTGGCAACACTCCACGCAGCAGGAATGTTAACTCGTGAGAGAGAGCCATTCTCCACGTTGATTGGCTGAGAAGATGTAACATAAGATGAGATAGAAAACGTGTCTAACTCCACCTTCCCCTGTCACAGACAGTAGACACAAGATGCAGCTATCAATAAGTATAGAAGCCCTAAGATTACAATGAAACTCATTTTAAATGCCATACATTTTCTGAAATTATCGTCCTTTTTAGGATTTTTTTCATTATTGATGGTACATCGTACAGAAGTCGAAATTATCATACAATTACGATAATTATCTTGCGTCTGGCAACACTGGTGGACACCCTAGTTTTAAGCTATTATGTGATGATGAAAATGTGTGCGAATGGATAAACCAGCAGGCTGAGCACATTGTAAAACATATGAAATGTTGTTTTGGTCATTCCAAAATGCCTTAACTGTTTCAGTATTAGTGTTATTATATAATTAGTGACCTCCAGAATCAAGAGCGTTTGTGCTCTGTGTTTGATGCCTTCAAACGTCACCGCGTGTTCACTGCGTGTCAGGATTGCCTTCTGATGCGCAAGTCATTTTTTAAATGAAGAAAAGATTAACGCAGCCTCTCCTATCCCAGCAAATATGTTTTTACTGTTGATATTTGAGGCCAGTTAATCAGGAAGTGACAATTTTATTTGCTTTTACGCGTTGGATGGAAATGCTGCTTTATTCGCATGCCTTTTATGCGATTTTTCCAGTTTTGTGCATAAAGTTCACTCACATTTTTGGATGGAAACATAGCTAGTGTGGTTCAGTTGGGCTTTGCTGCGGTACGCTTGTAGTGTGAGCGCAAAGCCCGGCTGAGCCCGAAGACGCGACATTACTTTTAAGTGACTGTTTCATATGGATTTATTAATCATTCTTACTTTTCAATGAATGTAAACTGTCATAGTTTATTAAAGATACAAACCCCTCACTGCACGACAGCAGCACCTTCAGCAAACCTCCTAATAAAAAAACAATAGATATTAAGCAATCTATATTACACTGAGTGAGCGCTTCTCTTAAAAACTGAATAGTCGCATCATCGATTATGTAAGCGTGCTTAAGCTCGGAAGATAAAATTGCAGTGTAAGTGCAGGCCAAGGAAAGGGCACGATTCAAGACAACTGTGCCTAGTGTGAGTACACCCTAAATTACCTTTTTATAAACAAACTAAACAGTAAACAGCACGGTTTACCAGTGCTTTGGTAGCACCGCGATACTATGTCTTCAAAATACTGGCGGTGCCTCTGTAGTTTTTAAATGGTAGTATCGGTTCTACAATAGTTCATGTTGCATGTTGAAAAGTCACTTAATGCTCACACATTTTGTGCCAGCAAATAATCAGTAGACCACTTTATTTTTAATAGATTTAATAAAATTTTAACAGTCTGCATTAAGGCTGTAGAATTTGTGCCTTTTATGGTATTGCAGGTTTCAAACACTCATCTGAACTCATCCGTTCATTTTGTTTAGCTACAACTACCACTCAACAATCTCTTAAAAAGAACAACTGACTGAAATTACTTTGGATTCTTACCTGATAAGACTGAAAAAAAATAAAATAGATGAGAACATAACGATTTTTGTTTGGTAATTTCCATCTAAATTAATGTATTTTGTTGGTCAGTTAACAACAAAATAAACAGAAAACCAAATAACATTTGAGGTGAAGTGACCTGTGTCAAAAGCTGCTATTTTTCCACAGCCCAAACATAAACTGTTAAACTGCAGTGAAATATTCATAATGTCGTATAATGTCTTATTGTTAAATGCATAACCACAAATAAAAGAATAGCATATTTTAAACTCATTTCACATGACAAAAAGCATCTGCTTTAAAAACCGAAACCCTGCGTCTGTCCCCGCGGTGCTTAATTTAACCTGAGAGTCTTTATGTTTGAGCCATTCTGTCAGATAAATATGCTTAAAACACATTCATATTTTAGAGAAAGTGACCCACCCGCAGTTAAGCTTTATTTTTGACTACAAGACCAGCACCAGCACCGCAGATCTCTATTCTTCTGAATCAAGTGAAATGATCAACTTTGTTAAACAATGCATTTATATGTATTACGCGACAGCATCGGTCTGTTGTTTGTTGAAGTCAGCATAGTTGCATATGTTGTTGAATGGTTCAGGCGAGTTACCGATTAATGTGCCATTAAATAAATAAAATAAGCTCTGGCCGAAAATACTGATATGTTCACTCTTTTCCTATATAACGTTAGTAGGCTTTGATGCTGTTGACTATAATGGAAAGATGGAGCACAAGTGACGGAACCTTATCTATGCCAAAAGGAACCGAGTGTGCGCGGTCAACTGCAAGAGGATAATTGCCCATACAACTGAACCTAGATGTGATGAAACTGGAGCTGGCGAGCTAGTTTAACCATCGCACATGCTGAAAAACCAACACATACTTTAATGAAAACCCTTAAATGTTGCACGCACCTTTCCGCAATGCCATCATATTTATTTTACTAACTTACTGCATCCTGCATATTGATTTTAATATTCAACCAACTAGTATACTAAACCATTGATGGCATTTTATTATGAGCATCTGTTTTTTTTTGCATGGGAAATTATTACTTTGGTATAGGGTTGTCACGATACTGAAATTTGCTTTCGTCCATTTCCTGCGAACATTTGAGCACTGTTGAGCACGTTCTTAAACGGCGCTGATTGGCCATTGTGTTTACGCGCTCAACAGAAATGACTGTGATTGGCCATGAAGGTCACCGGTTCAAAGAACTCACCGCTGTTTACTGTAAACACATTACAGGGACACTGAAATGTTTCAAAGTCACGTCGATCAGCTGGTTTGTCTGTAATGTCTAGTTCACACTACAGGATTTTAAGCCTGATTTGAGCCCGATTTGGAAGTTAACGAGCTCGCTGACAGATTGGGCTGTGATTGGAGAAAAATCTGCGTTTGCACGGCGCTCAGCAGTCTTTATGTGTAAACTACTGAACAACGCGTCAAAGAGGCTTGCTGAAGCGTCGCCGACACCTCGCAGACGGACATCCAATATCTAGCATGCTGAATATTCCAGAGCAGTCGGCCGACTCGACCCCACATGTGGTCAGATGTAGTGATGAGCTGCAGCCAATGAGAGATCATATCAGCATAAGCTGAATGGCTGTGTGTTCAGGAGCTGAACAGAAACGTCTGTGATTGGCCAGAATGGGCATCGATGCACTCGCTTCATTCTGTGTTAACACGGACACGAGAGTAGGCTATATTAACAGTGCAACTAGAATTCTGTAACTATTAGATTTACCATAATGATCATTCTGACCTTTCTCACATCATATTTACATTCAAAACTGCTATTGAGATATTAAAATTAAGCTTTGAATGTCTGTCATCATATTTTATGACAGCATTACCCTAAAAATATTATCTTTTTTGGTAATACAGCCTATAAATATGTAGTTAAGATACTAGAACATGCAAAGGTCTGAGCCTCGCTTTCATTTTCACTTTCAAACAGGAGCTATTTCGCGACACAGAATATGCAGTTTTGAAAGATATATCTGAAGAAAATTTATGTTTTTGCTATCAGAAGGTTGTGTTTATGTTAGCAGGAAGTTGCTAGGTAAAAAATACATATATAAAGTCACAGCAAAAAGAAGCAGACATGCATGCAGTCGTTTTGACCAATATGGTAATTAAAGGTAGACATGCTCAGCTCTTTACTGTTTTGTAATTAAAAAAAATAACAATGTTAGAAAGACATACACAGATATTTAGAAACCGTCAGGAGGTTATAGATATGTTAGTTTTATTTCAAAGAGTTATAAAATTACAAAAACTAAAAACTCTGTGTATCTTTCCACTTGAACTTTGCAGATGAGTGATTGATCCGCTGATGCATCAGCTGACTGATGTTTTTAAATGCTCCCTTGAAAGCTTGAAACGCTGTCAG
Organism: Danio tinwini; assembly: GCA_903798205.1. Classification (NCBI taxonomy): domain Eukaryota; kingdom Metazoa; phylum Chordata; class Actinopteri; order Cypriniformes; family Danionidae; genus Danio; species Danio tinwini. Next base: position 774,751 of record CAIGQZ010032119.1, on the reverse strand, counting down.
TGATGTAATCAGCACACAAGCAGCCAACAGTGTTCAGCTTTTTCTGATGACTCCTCCCCCAAAATTTCATTGGCTGTGATTTGGTAGCTTGACTGAGCTGTTGGGGAACAAGTTGTTGTCAGATCATGTAGTGTGTGACCCCTCTCTTGTGGATCATTTACGTCATCAAGTCATGTAGTGTGAACTGCACAATGATCTGTTGATGTTTAAAATCCTGTAGTGTGAACTAGGCTTTAGTTGACACAAACCAGCTGATCGACGTGACTTTGAAACGCACCAGTGTCCCTGTATCGGTAACCGTAAATGAACGGCAAGGTCATGAATTTGATTTTCAAGAAATGTGTTTGATTTCCACTCCAAATGCACTTTGGGTAAAGCTTTTTGCAAACAGCATAAATGCAAACACTCTTGCATATAGTCATTAATGGAAGTTGCCCTGTAACACATGGGATAATGTACAGCTAGATGATCTTTATCATTCAATCCTTGTGCATTAATGACTGGCCGAGCAACAGTACTTTATCAAAGTTCACTAATAGAAGTCTCCAGAAGGAAGATGTTTGGCAGTAGTTCAGTTCAGTGTTTGTTGTTTTGACTGGAGAGTGAGGTCATTGGGTTGTTTTGTGTTCTGGTGTCGCTTTAAGTGAGTGTCAGATTGTGTTTGTTGTGTCCTTGTGCTTGTACCATGAAGCCGCATAAGCTGTCTAGTCAGTTTAGTATTAGTATAACTTGCTCCAATCCTGGGTTTTAGGTTACATGAAGGTATTTCGGCTTTATTTACTCTTAGTCACCGTGGCAACTTATGCTGCATTGGTAAACCTGCTCCGGGGCAGGTTATGTTCTGGTTTAGAGAGCCCAAACTGAGATTCAGCCAATCAATTGTGAGCAAAGTGATATGAATTGAAGACTCTTCTCTATTTCTCCTGCTCCAAATTTAGTTTAGTAAAAATATATATGTACGTTACGTGTATGAATGTATATATGAATGTGTATGTATGTGAGAATGTGTATATTTATATATGTATATGTATGTGTGTGAGGTGAGCTCTGATGCTTTGAGAATGGGGAAATCCAGCTCCTGTGTTTGGAGTGGGGGAGGAAGCTGACTCACTGCATGGGTCAAAGAGCGAATGAGAGCACTTTTTCCAACCAGCTGCTCACAGAGGAATGCTTTATTAGCTTCGTAAGAGGCGATCAGGGCAACAGATTAGGAATTAGCCTGTTGATGAGACCCAATGGCATCCAGTGCATTGCTCAATGAAATCCATCTTTTCCGTTTTGAATGTTTAAATGCATTTTCTTTCATTTTTAATTCATTTTAGCTTATTACGTATTCAGAAATCATTCATTCATTCATTTTCTGTTAGGCTTAGTCCCTTTATTCATCAGGGGTCGCCAAAGTGGAATGAACCACCAACTTATCCAGCATATGTTTTTTACGCAGCGGATGCCCTTCCAGCTGCAACCCAGTACTGGGAAACACCCATACACACCATTCATTTTCCTTTCCTTTTTCTGTTCAGTGTGGTTTAAGTTTCACTGCTAAAAGTCCAAACACTTAAGAGCAAATCCATCAATGCGTAATTCTAAAAACGTAGCCCTATATACGTTTCTGGAGATCGCAAATTATGTAGCCAGAAGTAAGCATGGCTGCATTTCGGCTTTAAAACGAATGCTACGTGGCGGTATGACGCCGTTCGTTTTCGCACTTGCTTCCATATGGTCGGCTTTTCCCGCTGTTACCAGTTTGTCCAGCTAGCTCACTATGTCTGTCGGTGGACTTGAGACGCAGAGAAGAGCTGACCACGACGACAGGGTTCGAGGCCGGTGAAGAACGGTTCCAGAAAGCAGGTAAGACAAAAACAAAAGCCAACAAATGAAATAAACAGATAGCAGGGTGAGAATGTGGTAAAATCTGAAAACACGGTAAAAATCAGGCGAGGGCTTTTCTTTTTCTGGATTGCTTTTCAAAACACTGTCGGTGGAGTTTAGGGAAGTGGGTGGGCGCTGGTCAATCTGTGCTTTTGAAAACACTATTGGTTAGGTTTAGGGAAGGAGGAGGGTGGTGGGTCAGTCGATTGGTCAGTCTGTCGACAGCAGCCTCTGGTGGATTTTCATGAGAACAACAGGTGCAAATGGCACTCGTGAGAGAAATTTAAGATCTGAAAAAGCGTACACAGCAGCCTCAGGTGGATTCGCGAAAACAAAAACTGCAAAAAAACGTACCTCCTGGGATGTATTTGGCGCTCTCGAAATGTTTATAGAGGTACATTTTCAGAATGAGCCTAAGTTGAACAATTAAATTGTCCCTAAAAAATCTCAAGAATTGTGTTGTTCCAGCTCATTTTAAATAAATAGTTTGAACAAGCAACCAAAACCTTTTTTTTGAGTGTGTGTGTACTAAACCGTGACCTCTGTGTACTGGTACACACATACTATGTACATAAAAAAAGTGTTAATCGCTGTAATATATTTGGTTTATGTCTGGTTAGGAAATGGGAGGAATAGAAAAATTACATGGTAGAGACTTAGATCATGGCTAAATAAGTTCCCTTTACACACACACACACACACACACACACACACACACACACACACACACGCACACACACACGCACACACACGCACACACACACACACACCACAGGGTCCATGGTCCAAGCTGCCTCCAGACCTTCAGGGTCTCGCCTCACATCCTCAGGAAACAGCAGCGAAAGGAAGTGGCTTTGTGTTGAGCTCTATGCTTACACTTTAGACTCGGTCAAGAAATGCGAAACTTCTGAGATGAGTCACAAGAGTGTGAAATAATACTTACTGCAGTCTTCCACAGACATCAGTGTGCATTTTACAAAGCACTTCTTTGTTTTGTTTTGCTAGTAAGTTACTGTTGTGTATTAAAATCTCTGCAACCTAATTAAACATTATTTCATTGAAAGCAGTTGATGATCGTCAAATAACAGCGTCTCATAGTTTGTGCTTATTTTTACATAATATAGTTTCAATGTTCACACTTTACAGTAAGGTTTACTTAGTTAATGCACTATATTTACTCATATGATGTAATGATGAACACTTCTTGTGCGACTTGTATTAATCATACTTAACCTTTACCAATGATTTATTAACATCCAAGTTCATGTTTGTTAAACTGCTATGTACTGTTAGAGATGTTTTCATCCACTCCGGGGGGTTTTTGAGACTTACACTTCGTTTACACTAATACGTTTTAGTTTTAAAGCAGCGTTTTAGAATAAAAAAAACAGCGTCCACACTGGCGTTTCATCTAGCATTTCTGTTTTTTTATTTATTGTTTTTATTTTTACATTTTGGTTTTAAACAAGGCCCGAGATTCACCCAACAACCAAAATAAATAAATAAATACAATAAAAATATTAATATTGTAATAATAGGTACAAAATCAGGATTGAAACATATCTTACACAGTCTCTCTCATATTTAACCAAAATTGTAGTTTTATTTACTGGCACCATTTATTTTGGCTATGGCCTATTCCAAACTAATAATGTCCAGTAGATAGAGCCTCCAGGATAGATCAGTTGGAGCAGATGTCATCTAGCATTTCTAAACAACTCTTCGTCCACACTACCTCGCTGAAAACGCACATCACGTGACCACACACACTCTGACATGCACTGCAGCGACGAGAGCTATGCACGTCGGACTGCTCATCAAGGATCTAATCTCACTATATTTGTTAAACGTGATATTTAATTTGTCTTGTCTCTATCTAACGACATATTCCTTGACTTTGGTCTTTTGAATCTATTACTTATTCTCAGGTAACATGTTTTGGCTGAGCGCAGAGATAAGTTAATATAGCCAATTAATTAATGTAAGCACTGATTCTGCACATTTGACTGATTGCTTGCATTTATTTCCTATAATGTATACATGTATTGTGCGTTATACTGTTATAATGGCCATTACTGATTATTAAAACCAATATTTAGTAAAAGAGAGGGTATGTTTCGTATTTTCAATGAAAATAAAAGGAGGCAGTGATGTTATAGGCTCCGTTTTGTTATAAATATGCATACAGTGAAGATGACGCTCATATAAATATGCAGCTACACAACACCTCATCATTTTTGGTGTCTGTTAAAAGTTGTTAATATCAAAATGAAAATGGCCAGTTCCTCATATTATGTTTTTATTTTATTGTTAAGAACATGAAACAAGGTATCCAGGGTAATGTGAATGAGGTTATAAAGTACACTGTTCCCTTTGAAGATTTACCCGATGTGTCCTCGGGAGTTTTGTTTTCCATATCAAACTTGCAAAGACTGAACTTACAAGGAAAGGATGCAAGACTGAACTGTATGTAGGCTTCTTAATATTGAGGAAAAAGCACAAATCAGATGTCCTCCTGTTTCAGATGTCTCCGTTTTCCCTCATCCACACTGACATGGAGCAGCAATGTTTTAAAGTGAACACGGCCTCTTCAGCATTTTCAAAACGCTCCGTTTTCGGTGTTTAAACTCCGGGGTAGTGTGGACGGATGGCGTAACCGTAGCAAAACCTTTAAAACCAAAATGTATTAGTGTAAACGAGGCCTTAATTTGGCCATAACTTTTACTTCGCTTCAGCTAGAAGAATAATTTTTGGTGACAAATCTTATTTTGACACATATTTTGAGACAATGCTTTGATTAAAATAATAATAAAAAAATCAAGGATACACTCTTGGCAAATTTACTACCCTTTTGTTATGTTCAGGATGAAAACATCCACTGAATGAAACTGCTTTAAATATGCATCAATGTTTTGCATACGTCTGTTAATCAACCTCAGTCCTGATCAAAACTGCTAAATTGTTCCGAAACGTACAGGATTTTAACTCTTTAATTGACACATTTATAAATGATGTCACTGATTTGGTGAAAAAAAACACACACATAATTCTGGTACAATATAATTGTGGACTGGATTTCTTTTTTAACTTTCATCAAAGTCTTAGACATGTGCCTTGGATGCATTGTTTTGATAGATTAAATTTTTTTTTCTCCCTAATTTACTCTTGGGGGCTGTTTTTGCCCCTTTGATTTCCATTATAACCAGTGTTGAGATAAGGTCAAAATTGTAATTTTTACTGTCGATCATCAATTGGCAGTATTAAGCCTTTAGATAGGCCTGTGAAAAAAAGCTTAATTTCTGGATTTTATATGAAGTATAACAGCAAATTAAAGTGTGTGTATGTGTGTGTAAGATTGTGAGATTGACATTTACGCAGTTACCTTGATGTGTCTGAGAAAATCAAAATATGCATCTTAGCTCTCAGAACTACATGGAGTAAACAAAAATAAAGTCTGTGTATTTATGCACCATCAAATGTGCTTATAATGGAAGTCAATGTGGCTAAAACAACCACCAACAGTAAATTAGGGAGGCAAAATAAAAATCGAACAATGCACCAAAGCTATTGTTAGTAATCGTTCACATGTCCAAGACTGTGATTAAAAGGTTAAAAAAATCCAGTCCACAATTACCTTTTATAATGAAAATACGTCATTTTGTGTGTTTTTCACCAAATCAGTGACATCATTTATGAATTAGGCAATAAAATAGTTAAAATCCAGAAATTGTCTAAGCAATTTAGTAGTTTTGATCAGGAGTCAGGACTGAGGTTAATCAACAGATTAATGCAAACAAAATAGAAATGCATATTTATCTGATGCATGTTTACAACACTCCGGGTGCTCCGGTTGCCCCCACAGTCCCAAGATATGCGGTACAGGTGAATTGGGTATAGGCTAAATTGTCTGTAGTGTATGAGTGTGAATGAGTGTGTATGGATGTTTCCCAGAAATGGGTTGCAGCTGGAAGGGCATCCGCTGCATAAAACATGTGCTGGATAAGTTGGCGGTTCATTCCGCTGTGGCGACCCCAGATTAATAAAGGGACTAAGCCGAATAGAAAATGAATGAATGAATGTTTACAGCAGTTTAATTCAGTGGTCGTTTTCATCCCAAACATAACAAAAGGGTAGGCAATTTGAATAGTGCACAAGGGTTAACATTAGTTTATGCACCCTGAGTTAACATGAACTAATAATGAACAACTGTATTTTCATTAACCAAAGTTAACCAACATGAACAAATCCTGTAATAAATGTATTGCTTATTGTTTGTTCATGTTAGTAAATGCAATAACTAACATTACTAATAGAATCCTATCGTAAAATGTTACTGTTTAAATAGATTCTTTGTGGAACTTTACTATGTAGCATGAACATTTCAACATTAATAGTTGTCAGAGCAGAGAACAGGGTCCCATAAAACAATTCTGAAGTGTAAATAAATAGAAAACACTCACTGATCACAAGTAACTGGCAAATGTTAGTTAATGGCGTTTTAAAAATACTTAATTCATAGTCATTTTTACAGATAAATACAAAACAAAACAAAAAAAAGTAATATAACATATATCCCAAACACTCATTTTCCTTTGCAGCTTTAACAGAAGTCACATAGCTAACAGCTTATATATTTAGATGACTATTATAGCAGTAAAAATAAATGATGTTTTTTTAAGTTACTGTGTAATAACACTCTAAAAATAACCCATTTTTCTTGTGAGACATGCCTACTGAAGTCATTTACTGCATTGTGTGAGAAGCATGAACATTCATTGCATCAGGTTTGTGGTCAGAGATGCCGAGCATACATCACCATATTTGGTTGTTCTTAGTTTTCTTCTCTTGCATTGATTATTACCCTAATCGAAGGGATTTGTAGGTAATTCTATCTTCAGATTGTTGACATGTGCAGGACAATCAGTTTAACAAGGCATGTGGCATACTTGAAGATGAATTTAAAGGGATAGTTCACCCAAAACCACAAAATCCTGTCATCATTTAGACACCTTTTACTTGTTTCAAATGTTTATGAGTTTCTTTCTTCTATTAAGCACAAAAGAAGATATTTTGAAGAATGTTGTAACCATCGACTTGTTTTTCCTACTATATGGAAGTCAATGGTTACAGCTTTCAATCAGTTTTAAATGCATCTCTTTTTGTGTTCCATATCAGTTATTTAGAATATATTTTGAGGAATGTTGGAATCTGTAACCATTGACTTTCATAGTATTTGTTTTTCCTGCTATATGGAAGTCAATGGTTACAGCTTTCAATAATTTTTCAATGTATTTATTTTTGTGTTCCATATCAGTTAGATCTTTAGGAGATATTTTGAAGAATGTTGGAATCTGTAACCATTGACTTTCATAGTGTTTGTTTTCCTGCTATAGCAGTCAGTGGTTACAGCTTTCAATCATTTTTCAATGTTTTTTTTTTGTGTTCCATATTAGTTAGATTTTAGGAGATATTTTAAAGAATGTTGAAATCTGTAACCATTGACTTTCATAGTATTTGTTTTTCCTGCAATGGAAGTCAATGGTTACAGCTTTCTTCAAATATATTTTTTTAGAAGAAAGGAGCTGATAAAAGTTTGGAACCACTTGAGGTTGAGTAAACAGTGATACGTTTATTTTTTGGGCGAGCTATCCCTTTAATATAGTGGCTTTACTCTGTATTCCTTGTCCAGAGTATTATTCAAAATCTGTTCTCAATTATAACTGTAAAGCGGCAGGCGGTGGACACTGAAGCCCAAAAATCAAAGTAAAGCTCTGCCATGTGTTTGCCTGCTGTGATGAGGTGATTAAGATGAAACCTCTGACGTTTCCCCCACCCTAGCGCTCTCTGTCGACCTTTTATTTCACCATTTCCTTCAACCTCATTTTCAGTTCTGCCTCTTTTGGCAGGGCGTCTGGTCAGAGACACAGAGCTGATTGTTTTCCTGATGGCCCTAGCTATTTCAGAGCTTTCAGTCACAGCAGAATTCCCCCTGCAAGAGTGGAGATACTCCCCATTAGAGAAAACTAGGCCAGCACGATGAATAGTTTTAAAACTGAAATCGTAATTTGAAAGGGTGTGACTTATTTTTTGTTTTGTTTGTTTTTTTGTGCGCTATCAATAGCCATTAGATGATTAACCGGTTTCAAGGTTTACCGCGGTTTGGAAAAGTGACAGTTTTGCTGAAATAGGTAGGGATCAAGCGGCAACCTCCTGCTCTCCCTCGGGAAGCCAATACGGAAGTAACTAAAACTGCAGTTCATCGACTCTCCTTTTGGGGCTGGCTTCAGGAAATCCAGATGATTTCTGACTGCAATGGTAAATTGGCCAATTTTTAGCTGATAAAAACATGTTTACAACCTGGTACAAAAGATGGCTTTGGTGCATATAGCTAATATTACCCTTCATGACAACTGTGAGGGGGTGAATTTTTTTACAACTCATCCGTTTCCTTTATATTAAGTTATATTAAGTCTGCATAATTAAGTGTGTGGCCACTTGAGTGACAGCTAAATCTTGCTGCTTACTGTCTCGTCACCTCAGCTGATTCCGGCTGATTAGCCGCTGAGCTTGGCATATACATCATATTTTTGTTTTGTTTAATGTTTCTTTACACAGTCAGTTGCCTTTTGTAATTATTTCCTGCAATTATCATATATTATGGCATGCTGTGTGCACTTAATTGTGCTCACAAACCATTTAAGAAGTTGCCTTCATTTCCCAGATGAGTGAAATGATATACTTATATACCATCTCTATAAATGTATTTGTTTTATTTAAGATCATTTATCATTTATAATTTTCTTTAGACCTGTAATGCACTCCTGAATCTGACAGATTGATTAGCTGTAGGCTCTAGAACATTGTCATACAGTGTTATGCCTGGATTTAATATATAGCCTTGCATTTACTAACACAGACTATACTTGAAGTGTTTGGAAGTAATTTGCATTTTCCTCCTGTAGAAAAAGTCATAAGAACAATGTTTAGTGGCTCAATGTATTACAACAGTGTTTTTAAAAGTCTAAACACTTTATTGATATAGTGTACAGCCAAGCACTTGTGGTCAGAACACAAACAAGTCATGGGTAATGAAGTATTCAGCATTTCTCCCAAAGAAAAGCCTGTCTAAGCAAAATGCCAGCAGGCATCTGTAGCTCCGCCTCTTTGCCCTTGTTTGGTATCACGCAATCGGCACAATGACACGCAAACAAAATGGCGACGGTTGGCTGCGCCTACTTGTAGCTTCTTTTGCGTTGTTCAGAAACCTATGGGTGACGTCACGGATACTTTGTCCATATCTTTTACAGTCTATGGTAGGGATGCAACGATTATAGATTTTGTTTGTACGATTATAGTCTTGAGGATTAATCATGGTTTCACAGTTATCATGATTATTATGCATTCATTAATTTCAAAACACTACTAGTTTAGAAACTCCCAAACTCTTTATATTTTATAGTGTTTTTTATTGCGGCTCAGCAACCAAATAATACAGCACAAAATAATAATAAAAACGAAAATAGTATAATTGTAGGAGCCATACATTGTATATTGGCGATTGGCCACAAGGTGTCAGTATGAGAGTATATAACTGTGGCTTCACTGCATGGAGGAAGAGAGTGTTGGTATGACGCACACAAATTTTGACCATAACCAAACGTAACTCAACTTTGACTGTAACAGAGAAGTGTGAATTATAGATAAAGGAAAATTGATGAAGGAATTCTGTTGATTGGAAAATAATTTTTTATTTGCATCTGTTAGAGCTGCACAATTAATCGTAAAAAGATCGCTATCTCAATTCGACCCCCTAGACGATTTTAATCCAGCATTTATACGATTCTGCCAATCATATTTTCAAGTTCAGGATAGAAGCAAAAGCACAAGCACGAGTCTTCACGTTGTTTTACATACAATGTTCAGCAACGTGTACACCTCCGAATGGTGTTGAAAGAGTCACATACTGTATTTATAATGTATAATTCACTCAAAAATGTCATTTCTGTCTTCATTTAATGAAGTATTCGCTGTCGCAAAAACACGTGTTGTGAGCTGACCGTGATCTCTTACTACAGAAAGGGCGGGCGAGCGCCTTTGAATGATGCCTACTGTAGAGAACAGACTTACATAGGCTGTAAATAACAGCTAATAAAGTTGTAAATAACATTCAGATTGTGGCACAGAGCGATCGTTTGGGAGCCGCGTGGGAAGTATGAACCACGCTTGGCAGTGAAAATTAAATCGAAAGCGTGCACATCATTTAAATGATCGTATCGCATTTTAGAGTAATGATTACGACAAGCATATAATATGTTTTTCTTTCATAGCGAACAGAGTGTTGTGCATGAGAATGAATGTTTAACAGTGTCAGTATACTGTATATGTAACTACTCTAGCCTATAATGTTGAATATATAATGTGAGAGGGAATCTGATAATAACAAATGTCTGATTTTACCAGTAGAAAAAAACGGTCTAACAATGTTGTCAATGACAGATTGAAAGCATATGTCTTAAACATAATAATTCAACATCATAATTATGAATTGTTATATTGATATAACAATAATAATAGCCCACTCATATTATACTTTATTTTACATCTACAGAATCGTGAGAAAATCGTGATCTTTATTTTTAGCAAAAAAATCGCGATTCTCATTTTAGCCAGAATCGTGCAGCTCTAGCATCTGTTTTGCCTAGGGACTCGGACTTTTACGCGTTAAAATCTTGATCACTCTACCAACAATAGCGGCAATGGAACGCCGCTACAATAATAGTACAAATGTAAGTATTTCCCTTTTAAGAGAACAAATGTAGTCAAAGGCTGCTTAACCTCTGTCTGAAAGACACTTTTATTTTTGTGATTTATTTAAAAGTGATCGCATAAAGCAAGGATAAAAGTACAAATTTGTAAAGAGAAATACGAACAGGAAATATACCTTTAAATATATGCATTGAAAAGAAATACATTATCGTTGTCTGAAAGGCACTTTTGATCAAATATATTGCAAAAAATGTTTGATATTTTCATTTTGTATTTGTTTTCCCTTTTTGGACGCGAGTAGTTATGTCTATATTCCATACTAAGTAAAAAGCTGATAGATCACATGACTCGCAGTGCACTCATGGCATTCTCATGGTAGGGTGTCTGGAAATCGCTGCCAATATGCGCCTCGCCGCCTTCATTGGAAATAACAAACTTGCGCCCACAAAAGACGAGATATGTGAACGGCCCTTAGTTAATAGCCTCAGCCATAATTAATCCAGTGTGCGTTCGTATTACCCTTGGTGTAGCTTTAAACTAGCGCACAGATGGCATAACTTTTAGTTGCAGCAAGTCATTCATTCATTTTTCTTCAGCTTAGTCCCTTATTTATCAGGGGTCACCACCGGGGAATGAACTGCCAACTATTCCAGCATAAGTTTTACGCAGCAGATGCCATTCCAGCTGCAACCCAGTACTGGGAAACACCCATACACACTCATTCACACTCATACATTACAGCCAATTTAGTTATTCCAATTCACCTATAGTGCATGTGTTTGGACTGTGGAGAAAACTGGAGCACCCATAGGAAACCCACACCAACATGGGGAGAACATGCAAACTTCACACAGAAATGTCAACTGGCCCAGCTGGGACTCGAACCAGCGACCTTCTTGCTGTGAGGCCACAATGCTAACCACTGAGCCACCGTGCTGCCTACACCCCTTTTTGGAAATGAATATTTTTATTAATTCCTCAGTGAATATAGCTAATATATGTTGGTGCAATGGAACAAAACAGATCAATTAAACAGATAAATGTATTAAAATAATATTTTATTCACCGAACATCTTTATAAATAGAAATATAATGCATTTAAAATGTATGTGAAATATTGGAAAAACTCTATGAACTACTTTTTTGTTGTTTTTTTGCTCTTTTTACATTTTTTTATTTAATACTTTTCTCTAACATATAAATCTGGTTGTACTCATTTTGGACCGTTATCATAAGTTATTTTGTTAGATTAGCTCCAGATTTGGCTTCAGTACTGATTAATCTAATATACACTTTATTAGGTACACCTCCAATTGCTCTGTAACTCAAATTTCTAATCAGCCAATCACATGGCAGCAACTCAATGCATTTAGCATGGTCAAGACGATCAGCTGCAGTTCAAACTGAGCATCAGAATGGGGAAGAAAGGTGATTTATGTGACATTGAATGTGGCATGGTTGTTGGTGCCAGACGGGCTAGTCTGAGTATTTCAGAAACTGCTGATCTACTGGGATTTTCATGCACAGCCAAAAGACCACACTCAGCTAAGAACAGGAAACTGAGGCTACAATTCACACAGGCTCGCCAAAATTGGACCATAGAAAATTGGAAAATTGTTGCCTGGTCTGATGAGTCTCAATTTCTGCTGCTACATTCACATGGTAGGGTCAGAATTTGGCGTCAACAACATGAAAGAATGGATCCATCCTGCCTTCTATCAATGGTGGTAATGGTGTGTTTTTTTTTTTTCTTGTCACACTTTGGGCCCATTAGTACCAATTGAGCATCATGTCAATGCCACAGCCTACCTGAGTATTGTTGCTGACCATGTCCATCCCTTTATGACCACGTGTACCCATCTTCTGATGGCTACTTCCAGCAGGAGAACGCACCATGTCATAAAGCGCTAATCATCTCAGACTAGTTTCTTGAACACGACAATGTGTTCACTGTACTCAAATGACCTCCACAGTCGCCAGAGCTCAATCCAATAGAGCACCTATGGGATGTGGTGGAACGGGAGATTCACATCATGGATGTGCAGCCGACAAATCTGCAGCAACTACGTGATGCTATCATGTCAATATGAACCAAAATCTCTGAGAAATTTTTCCAGTACTTTGTTGAATCCATGCCACAAAGGATTAAGGCAGTTCTGAAGGCACAAGCGGGTCCAACCCAGTAATAGTAAGGTGTACCTAATAAAGTGGCCGGTGTATTTGCATTGATATAATGCTGTAAAGCTTCCGATGCAAAATATTAATTTAAATTAGAGATGTGTTAGGGATAAACTTATATATGTTAAGCACTGTAAATGTTCTTTTATTAATTAGCAGACTGATGAATGAGCAATCGTCACCATGTCCAGTGATATGCGATTAAGTGCTGTTGTTTTATGTGGTCAGCGTGGGTCTTTCCAGGTTTAACACACTGAACTCAGATGGAGTGTCAGCCAGCGCTCATAGAAATAACTCTCCAATCAGATGTGGGCTTCATGTTGGCGTACACACCGGTTGGATGTTCTCACTTCTGTGTGTATGCGTAGGCAACCAGAATAGACATGGGACCCCCAGTCTGCTTGGCTTGATGTCCTGTTGGGAAGAGCTTTTATTTTGGGTGCTGAGTATCGACTTTCTGCAGGGGTGGAGTCTCTGGCTTGAGATTATCTCTTTTAAAATATCCATCAATCCTCATCTTTTTATTTTTCTTCCCATTCCCGTTTTTCCATCGGTGTCCATGACCTCGCTGTTCGGCTGCTGTTGTATCGTTTCACACTTCTGGCTGTCTTGTAATTATATCTGTCTTTTCTCTCTCTGTGTCTGTTGTTTCTTTTTGTCCCACAGCCGTCCCGCTGGCCCCATCGCTCACCCCTCTCTGTTATAAATATCAGAGTGAGTTTGGTTAGACGGTATTAAGTTTCCTTTGGTGGGGTCGCCAACTTTGGCCTCTAGTCTCCGCTCGTAAACAGGCAGAGTTTGACCTCTTCTGACCAGATCAGAACACAAAGTGCTGCTTTTTCAGATATTAGTTATTAATATAGATGCTTGCGAATCTAAAAGGTCTGCAAAGATTTAAAGATCATAGTGCATGTCAGATCATAGGTAAATATAGTAATATGCTTTTTAAAGTCAGACATCATGCAGCACAGTTTCTGAGTCCAAATGTTTTATCAGATGTCAAAAGTGATTGAAATTATCATTATTATTTATTTTTATTTATTTATTTTTTGCTTATTATTATTATTATTATTATTGCTATTATTATTATTGCTCTTATTATTATTATTGTTGTTGTCGTTGTTGTTTATTTTTATTATGATTTAGTTTGTTAATTGCTTATTTTAATTATTATTATTATTTCCTTATTTTAATAATAATAATAATAATAATTATTATTATTATTATTATTATTACTACTACTACTACTACTGATATTATTAATAATAATTATTATTTTTATTTATTTTATTTTTTACTTATTTGAATTATTATTGCTACTACTATTATTATTATTATTATTATTATTTATTTTTATGTATAAAATTTTCGCTTATTTGAATTATTATTATTATTATTATAATTATTATTATTTATTTCTGTGTATGGAATTTTGGCTTATTTTAATTATTATTATTATTATTATTATTATTATATTATTATTATTACTGTTATTATTATTTATTATCATTATTATTATTATTATTTCTAGTTTTTGCTTTTTTTTAGCTTTAATTTCTCAGTCACGCTTTACAATAAGGTTTTGTTAGTTAATGTTACATTTACTAACATGAACTAATATTTAACTACTTTATTTTCATTACCCAATGTTGACAAACATGAAAAAATACTGTAATAAATGTATTGTTTATTGTTCATGTTCGTAAATGCATTAACTAATAAAACCTTATTGTAAAGTTTTGCCAACTTGATTTTAAAACAAATGCTTTTTATCTGCTGTGTTTTTATTAGCATAAAATAATTTTTTATTAAGACATTTTGAAATATACCTAAGAATCACAGAGCTTGCGCTACGCATTGTTGCGACGTGTACTGGAATTTTTTAAGAGGTGCAGCCACAGTAAGGGCTATGCGACCGCGCTTGACGCAGAAGTATAAATCAGCCTTAAGAAACCCACCATGTCCTGAAATCTACCACAGCTTTTTCCATCATCTTTATATTTTACAGGAAAAACAAAAATGCTTTTATACATGCGAGAGGTGATCTCTCTCGCTCTCTCTCTCTCTCTCTCTCTCTCTACAATCGTTAAAAATTTTGGATTAATCTACAAGTAAAGAAAAGCATTAATCCGCGGGTCATTTTTGTCTTCATACATTAATTAGGGGTTTAGGAATGTACAGTGTGAAACATATAAATACCCAGGATTATTTGTTAAAGAAAATGTGTTATTCTCCACGATGGACGTCCAGTGTTCTGCAGCCTCCAGTACCTAGACCAGGGGTGTCCAAACTCGGTCCTGGAGCACCAGTGTCCTACATATTTTACTTCCAATCTCAATTAGACACACCTGGACCAGAAAATCAAGCTCTATCTTGGTATACTAGAAACTTCCAGGCAGGTGTGCTGACCGAGTTTGGACACCCCTGGCCTAGACTGAAGCTCTGCACAAGAAATTTGGCCAGAGGAGAAATAGATGTGCCCAACTGAGCTTGGTTTCTCTCAAGGTTCTTTTTCCTTTACTTTCGTCACTTGGTAAAATTTGTTCCTCACCACTGGCTTGCTTGGTTGGGACTTGTGGAGCTGCGCATTGTTGGATTTGCTCTTCAGTGTTTGGACTTTCAGTAGTGAAAATTAAACCACACTGAACTGAACTAAACTGAACGTCAACTCTGAAAACTGGACTGACACAGTTTCAATTTACTAGAACTTCTGTGAAGCTGCTTTGACACAATCTACATTGTAAAAGCGCTATAGAAATAAAGATGAATTGAATTGAATTAAAGGGTTAATTTACCCCAAAATAAAAATTCTACTATCAATTTTCTGACCCTTCAATTGTCCCCAACCAGTTTGACTTTGTTTATTCTGTTGAAAACAAAAAAAGATATTTTGAAAAATGTTGGAAACCTGAAACTATTGACTACCATAGTATACTATACATTGTTCATTAGAGAAAAAAAAGGTTTGGATCCGGTTGAGAGTGAGTAAATGTTGGTTTTGGGTAAACTATTTCTTTAAGTACGCTCTTTTTTTTCATTTAGTTTTTTCAGATTGCATTGATAATGTTTGTTTCCGTGTAATGAATCTGGCACATGCAATGCTTTTAACACTGCAGTAGAGTGAATGTCAGCAGTGTATAAAGTACAACAGGAGGAGTTTAGTGGAGTCTGGCAGTGTTGTTGAATCAGTCTAACAGTGGTTTCAGCTCTTGCGGTGGGACTGGAGTTTTCTGGTATTTTTAAATAGAGGTGGGTAGGATTGGAACAGTGAAATGAACACCAGCCATTGTGAGGCTACTTGCTCTACATTCCTCTGTCACAGTTCAGCCCACACGCCCCCTGTCTGTTCTCCCTCTCTCTCTCTCTCTCTCTCTCTCTCTCTCTCTCTCTCTC
>CAIGQZ010032119.1:704644-744458 GCA_903798205.1 Danio tinwini | reverse complement strand
TCTCTCTCTCTCTCTCTCTCTCTCTCTCTCTCTCTCTCTCTCTCCTCTCTCTCTCTCAAAAATAAATAAATAAATGTATGTATGTGTGTATGTATGTGTGTATGTATGTATGTATGTGTATATGTACATACATACATACAGTTGAAATCAGAATTATTAGCCCCCATTTATTTTTTTCCCCAATTTCTGTTTAACAGATAAGATTTTCTCAACACATTTCTAAACATAATAGTTTTAATAACTTAATTCTAATAAGATATTTTCAAGACACTTCTATACAGCTTAAAGTGACATTTAAAGGCTTAACTAGGTTAATTAGGTTAACTAGGCCGGTTAGGGTAATTAGACAAGTTATTGTATAATGATGGTTTGTTCTGTAGACTATCAAAAAAAAGAGCTTAAAGGGGCTAATAGTATTGACCTTTGGCTTTTATACTAGCCGAAATGAAACAAATAAGACTTTCTTCAGAAGAAAAAAAATATCAGACATACTGTGAAAATGTCTTTGCTCTGTTAAACATCATTTGTGAAATGTTTAAAAAAGAAAAAATAATTATAGGGGGGCTAATAATTCTGACTTCAACTGTGTGTGTGTGTATATATATATATATATATATATATATATATATATATATATATAGGGCTGCATGATATTGGTAAAATCTGATATTGCGATATTTTGTTTTATGGAATATTTATTGCCATATGAAAAAAATTTCACCAGATGACTTGAATAGATTAAATAACATTAAAATAAATAATTAATTAATATTTATTAGGGTGATTTTGTAAGGGTGTGAATCATGTACAAACAAATAATAAACAAATAGCAAGCAAAAATAATTACAAAAAAGTCAAATAAACAGTGCTTTATGGTTTTCTGGAGAGTCAAACGGTATTCAGGTATGGAAATTGAACAGTAAATTGTAGCTAAAACAACACTGTATAATCTTCATTGTAATAATTCAGTAAAATGACTCCTAATTAAAGTTACAAATGTAGGTTTTTTTGCACCCGAAGGCTTAAAATGCCCACTGTTCTGCTGATAAACTATATTCCCAATTCAACATTTCATATCTTGCGATGTGACTATTGTGGGCACCCACATTGCGATACTGATGCTGAAAACATATATTGTGCAGCCCTAATATATAGATATAATACTGTGAAATAAATCCTTGCTCTGTTTAATGCAGCACAGGCTCGTCTAACAGATCGTAGGAAAGTTTTAAAAATTAAAAAGAATTACAATTTCCCAAGAAGGCATCTGTATAAAAAGTACATGGTCTTATTAAATGTTATTATTTTCTAAATTTTATTAGAATTCTTTCTTTCTTTCTTTCTTTTTTTATAAATCTTTACAGTACTAACAGTCTAGAAGCTGGTCTCCGTCTGCACTCGAGTATCAACGAGTGAAGTGTTTCATAAACTCAGCTTTGATCTTTCTAGGTGTTGATTTACCATCTTGTCATAGTTGATCTCCTGCATCACGTTTTTTATATCCGTCTGGTGTGATGTTGGTTTTGATGCAGGAGTGTGTGTGTGTGTGTGTGTGTGTGTGTGTGTGTGTGTGTGTGTGTGTGTGTGTGTCTCGGGTGTCTGTCAGGACGCCAGGGTGCGTCTCTTAAACCGTCTGTGAGCAGAGCTGTGATCTCTGTCTGGACGGTATGTGAAGGCTGCGCCTCTACAGGCTATTATTAAACATGTAGATGGATAGATGCATGAGAAAAGAGTGAGGTAAGAGCTTTATCAGACTATTTCAGACCTGTCAGTCCTTTCAGTGTTACTCTTGGCAGGCTGAATCACATTAGAAGTTAACTGAAATGTTGAGTTTTTCTTCTAAATTAATTTCAAACAATACATAATTATAGAGCAGGGCGATATGACAAAATGAATATCACAATATAAATGTCATATACAAGCGACTATAAAGAGCTATTAGTTTCTTTACTTAATAGAGAACAAACCTTTTCAACTAATGAAGTTGACTTAAATTTATTCATTCATTTTCTTTTCGGCTTAGTCCCTTTATTAACCTGGGATCGGCACAGCAGAATGAACAGCCAACTTATCCAACATATATTTTATGCAGGGGATTCCCTTCCAGCTGCAACCCATCACTGGGAAACTCATTCACACACATACACTATGAACAATTTCGCTTACCCAATTCACCTGTACCGCATGTCTTTTGACTTGTGGGGGAAACCAGAGCTCCCGGAGGAAACCCACGCTATCGCAAGGGAGAACATGCAAACTCCACACAGAAATGCCAACTGACCCAGCTGAGGCTCGAAGCAGTGTGAGGCGACAGCGCTACCCACTGTGCCACCATAATACCCTGACTTAATTTAATTATTTAATTTCATTTTGCACATAGTTCATTCACTTACTCATTTTAAAGCAATAGGTTTATTATTAGAAGTGTCAAAAACTTACAGCACCTTAAAGTGGTTGTAAACTATTTATTTGGGCTGAATTTAAAAACAAATTAAGCTTCAGTTGCCTCCACAGTCCAAACACATGCACTATAGGTGAACTGAACAAACTAAATTGGCCGTAGTGTATGTGTGTGAATGAGTGTGTATGAATGATTCCCAGTACTGGGTTGCGGCTGGAAGAGCATTTGCTGCACATGCTGCAATAGTTGCTCGGTTCATTGCGCTGGCAATCTTTGAAATATAGACAAAGCTGAAGGAAAATTAATAAATTACTAAATTCAATTTGTTTGTTTAAATTGAACCCCATATAAATTGTTTGCAACAAATCTTTTTTTTTCATTGTAAGAGTGAAGTTTAAAAGAGTAAAGTAAAAGGTCATATCTTTAAATATACTCAAAAAGAACAAGTTACCCAACAATTTTACTTAGGTAAATGTCATTTGTTTGTATCCTCCTCTGGTCACTATATGATCATTTTATGGAACTTTAAACAAAGTCAAATTAAAGTTAAAACAATATATTTGGTCGTTTTTCTTACAACTAAATTAAATTAAATAAAAATAAATTCTCACTAACTGTTTTTTGAAATGCTAAATTTGGTATTACAGCAGAAATAGACAAAACTTGGTGCTTCTCCAGCAATGCATGCGAATATGGTGACATCAGAATAAAAATATTCATGATTACATGAGCTAAAAATAAAGCATTATGTCAGACACATGCTTTAGCTCGGTCACTCCATTTGATGCCAACCTTGAACTGAACTTTCATTTTGGATGAACGACACACAGTACTTGTATTCTAATATACTGTATATTGAGACTCAACCTTTTGTTAATGTAAGATCATGAGCATCTGTAGTGAAATAAAATCATGTAAATCTGTCATCATTCTCATATTGAAGCCAGAGTGTGGAGATGTCAGATTAGGGCTGCACGATATTAGAAAAAAACTGACATTATGATATTTAGTTTTTCTGCAACATATATAATTGCACTTTTTATAACTAAAGTTAATATGATGCAACTCTCTGATATAATATAATTTGATTAATTATATATATATATATATATTAGCAATTATTGTTATTATTATTATTATATTAATTACATTATTAATAATATAATATAGTTTCACAATATGACTTAAGTAGCTATTTGGGAATAATTCATAGTTTTACATTGATTGTGATGAGTTTATAGGGTAGTGCATCTGCATAAAATATGTAAAATTATCCAAAAATAATTTTACACTAACCCTAACCCCAACCTCAACTATAACCTCAACCTAACAGTCTTCTTATAATCTACTAATAATTAGTTGCAATGTAACTTAAATTCAACAAACGGACCGTCAAAATAAAGCGTGACCCCGGTTTTCAGCATTTAAAAAAAATATATCTTCTTTTGTGTTTGACAGAAGAAACAAACGAGTGACTGAAAACAGAATTATCAGTTTAGGGTGAACTATCTCTTTAAAGCAGGGGTGTCCACACCCGGTCCTGGAAGGCCAATGTCCTGCGGAGATTAGCTCCAACTTGCTTCAACACACTACCTTGGTGGTTCAGGTGTGTTTGATTAGGGTTAGAGCTGAACTCTCCAGGGCACCGGCCCTCCAGGACTGAGTTTGGACATGACTGCTTTAAAGAGATAGTTCACCCTAAATTGATAATTCTGTTTTCAGTCACTCGTTTGTTTCTTCTGTCAAACACAAAAGAAGATTTTTTTTTTTTTTAATGCTGAAAACCTGGGTCACACTTTATTTTGACGGTCCGTTTGTTGAATTTAAGTTACATTGCAACTAATTATTAGTAGATTATAAGTAGACTGTTAGGTTGGGGTTAGGGTTGGGGTTAGGGTTAGTGTAAGTTGACATGTAATTGCAAAGTTTCTTATAGTCAGTTAAATGTCTGTTGAAGGACTGTTAAATGTCAGTATCAACAGATATTAAGCAGACAGTCTACTAATACTCAGATGGACCATCAAAATAAAGTGTTACCCAAACCTATAACCATTGACATCCATACTATTTGTTTTTCCTATGGAAGTAGGAAAAACACACAAAAAAAAGATATTTTGAAAAAAAAAATGAAAAAAAAAACTGAAACCATTGACATCCGCGTTATTTGTTTTTCTTATGGAAGTCAGTGGTACAGGTTTCCAACATTTTTCAAAATGACTCATTTGGTGTTCAACAGAAAAAAGAAACTCATAAAGCTTTGAGTAAATCTGAATATCTGGGTGAACTATCCCTTTAAATACACACCCAACACTGAAAAAAAAAAGATTCATTGGATTTACTCAATGTTTTTAGGGTTAGTGGTTGCAAACAATTTATATGGGCTGAATGTAAACAAATTTAGTAATGTTCAACTTAATTAGTTTAATTAGTTTGTTTTAATTCAGCCCATATAAATTGTTTACAACTACTTAACCTTAAATTGTAAATCCAATTAGGGCTGCTCCATATTGGAGAAATCTGACCATTGCAATATTTAGTTTTGCTGCGATTGTATATTGCAGTAGGAATACAATTTCACCAGATGGCTTGAACAGCTCTATTTGGTATAAAATCATTCCTTTAGATTGACCGAGGCGAGTTTGTAAGGGTGTAAATCGTGTATAAAAATAATGATAAACAAACTGCAAGCAAGAATATTTGCAGTGAAGCAAAAAAAGAAAGTAAAAGAAAGAGTTTCCGGAAAGTCAAACAGTTTTCATGTACAGAAGTTGAATGATGACATGTAAAATAACACTGTTTAGTTGTCATAGTAGTAATTCAGTAAAATTATTCTTCATTAAAGTTACCAATGTTGTATATTTTTGCTTTAAACTCTCTTGAAATGCATTTAAAACACATGCAAATGATAAAGTTGGACTCTGTTATGGTTATACTTTGCAGTGACTCTACAAATCTCATGTATTCTCAACTGCTGATCAACTATAATCCCAACTCAACATTGCAGATCTCGAACATTGCGGACACACACATTGCGATATTGATGCTGAAACCATATATTGTGCAGCCCTAAATCCAAGTTTAGTAAAAATCTTTCACACTATTAGATTATGGTTAAACTTCGCAATGACTCTGAGTTACATGTTCTGAACAGTGGTTCCTGGTGAATTATAATCCCATTAGAGATTCTGTAGTGTGTCTATTGCAGATTCACCCGTTGCGATATCGATGCTGAAATGTTATATTGTGCAATTATAGCTCAGAGTGACTGATGTGTTGACGAGAACAAAATGATTTTACTTGCCAGCGGACACAACACAGACACATGACGGAGCTTAATAAAGCCACATTAAGCTTCATTGACGCAACACAAAGCTGAATACCTACTGAAGCAAACATCAGGGCATCAGGGCTGGCAGAGCTGGCGCTGAAGGACTGTATTTAGTAACATGATTGAGGATGGTTAGAGAGGCTGGAATGCAGACTGACTCATGCAAGCAAACATCATATCTGTATTTGGAGTCTCTCTCTCTTTGCTGGAGAGGTTTATGATGCTACTGTCTCTGTGTGCTTATTTAAAGATTGTTGTTTAATGTTGTCTTTAATTGTGTGTCTAGCTGAATGACTGCTTTCATTGTATTAGGCTGTAGTGTAAACATTAGGGATGTAACGATACACCAAAAGCACGATTCGGTTTGGTTCACGGTTTTGGAGCCTCGGTTCGGTTTCTGTTTGGGTTGATGTCATCTTAACAGCAATGCTAAGGAACAATAGATTCACTCAATAACAAGAACAACTAAACTTTTTCTTTATTAACTTTGCCATCACATTTTTAGTACAGTCAGGATACCGAAGTAAAAAGCAAAAATAAATACAATAAAATATTTATTTAAATATAATAAATACTTCTAATATAGACTAATCAGAAAAAACTATTCTCTTTAGTGCAGCCATCTTAAGAAAATAACCTCAAATTAAATAAATAACTGCAGTGTAGACTAGTGCAAGATAAACAGGCTTGTCTTCTTTAAGGACATTTGCAATATTCAATTAAGTTTTAAGTTCTTCTTCAAAAACACCATAATGTCCATATTCTCAGGTGAGAGGCTTGATCTCTGTGCAGACACAGACTTAATGATGCTCATTTTTTAGTTTAGATAGGTTTTCGTTTAAATTAATGAAAATATATACATATAATGTGTCTGTAAAGTGTTTTTTACATGATATATTCACCAGTAAAATACATTGCAGTTTTGTCTGAAACTAATGTTATGGTTGTAGCCGTATATTAGTTGTATTTTTGCCTCCCGTTCTCTCTCTCTCGCTCTCTCCATGCCTGTCATTTCTGTATGTCCGCCTTCACGACAGCTGATTGGTCAGGAGACCGATCTATCAACATCTATCATCAAGGACGTCAGGAAAAGCGGAAGAGACCGCGTTTTTCGTGTATTTTGCTAACATGATTATGATTTTCGTTGTTTTTGCTTAACTTTCGTTTGGGTAAAATTATTTAGCATTAGTTTTGCCCACTTTGAGAAATTTTGTGATTTTTGTACATTTTTATTTCGATTGATTTGTTTGTTACTTTTTGGCTCGGCTCTTTCCCGTCATATTGATCTATACCTCAAGTACACTCTTTTCTCAGAGTAAGGTGGATAGGGAAGATGTCTTACGACTTCCATTTTGCAAACATGTAGAAAATGTATTGTTAAAGACATCAGGTAAAAGATGAACATCATCTTTGTATTTTATTCTACAGTTCAGTATAGGGAAGAACACGGCGCACAGTGCTGAAAAGCAGTGCTTTTTTTTTTTATATCAGTTTCTAGCGAGGTAAGGGGTTATTCATGAGTTAGAAATGTTTTGTTATATTTCTTTCTTTTGTTTGGCTTCACTATCGTCCCCTTACTCGAGTTTAACTAATTTTTGTTTTATACTTAGTTTGAATTTGCTACTTTATTATATTCTCATTATTGTAAATATTTCTCTTTTTTTGTATATATTTGGGCATTATTCTGGTTTCACTTTGTACATTAAAGGGCACCTATTTTACCCCTTTTTTAAGGTGTAATATTAATATTATGGTTCTTCTGAGTGTGCCAGTTTAGGTTCAGTTCAAAACACAATTCAGATTTTTTTTATTATCATGTGTTTAAAAGTGTCATTTTGGGGGCGTGTACACAGTTTGCTGTTTTAGGGGCGTGTTGCTTCACATGAAAACTAGTTTCGACTTCCCGCCCAACTTAACAAGGGTTGGAGCCAAGAGCTCCCCCACTTTGTGTATTGTAATAGACAGGCAGACAAGAGAGAAGCAACATGAGTGAGAGGACCAGCCAGCTGTACATGTATGACTCAGACACAAACCAAGCAGAGTACAAAATCATTTGTGTCTTTGTATAGTTTTACAGCCAACTGCGTGCTAGTTTAAAGCTCCAAGCTTGTAGCCTACACAGAGACAAATAAAGCACACTGAATTAACTTTGACTGGTGTGCCGCTCAGAGCCATGACGCG
Source organism: Danio tinwini (assembly GCA_903798205.1). NCBI lineage: Eukaryota > Metazoa > Chordata > Actinopteri > Cypriniformes > Danionidae > Danio > Danio tinwini. The sequence continues at coordinate 736,548 of CAIGQZ010032119.1, read as the reverse complement.
GCACACCAGACGCGCACATTTGCATGTTATTTAAAATTAAACTATTTAGATAACGCTCTGTGGCGCGGCAGAAATATGAACAGTCTCCTGAGCAGGGCCAGCACGTCCATAGAGGCGACCTAGGCAGCAGAATAATGAGCGAACCCCCCGGTCCTCACTTTCATCCGCGACAACGCGAAATGCATGGCGCTGCGCGTCGTTAGTTTGTTTTTTCCAATGGAGGGACGAGCACGTGAGGCAGCGCACTCGCACTTTCCAGCTGCACCTAGTTAAGATGACAGGGAGCTTCTTTGACCGCGGGAAATGCAAACTGCTGAAGTTTAAGGAAGACACAATGAAAAGTACACATGTATGCAAACACACCAAAACTTACAAACACTGGCGGCAAGGAGAGCAATAACGTGGCGAATGTTGAGCCCAATGAGCCTTGCATCTAAAAATAGAGCAAGGGTGTTTCTTTGGTGACATCGCTTTGACTCACACACTGAAAATGGTGGATGTGAAACAACATACTGAGGATATGGTGCCATCAGCATGAAATGCCATCAGTCTACAGAGATTTCCCAGTATTTCTCTGTTGCAACCGGGATATCACAGTAATTATCCTTGAAAAAGCCAAAGCAAAGCAAACACTACCAGAATACTGTTGTGTTTGCTAAAAGGAAAAACGATAAACACATGCAGGCATTTCTTCTTTCTTTTTCTTTACTGAACTAGTCTGCAGTACCGAAAACAGGAGACTCGTTAGAAACAAACAGATGTCTAACCAAAAAGTAAATCAGGGTTATACAAAGAGCGGCCAACACAAAATACATACCTTCCTGATTTGTGAGTTTCATCTCACACTCAATACACCACAATTACTATGGTATAAATACAGCACTACAACATGCAAAAAAGAGAGATCGACTAAGAACATCACTCACCTGTTTTAGAATGATTTGATCAGCTGTAGTTAGAAATTACACTGAGTTTTTCTCCCCTAAGGACTTATTATGCGGTCTCTGTCGCCATCTTCTGGCCGAGCGTCAACTGTCTTTGGTCTGCTCAGTATGACAGGTTGATGGTCGCGAATGCTGTGAATTTCCAAATTATAAAAATTTTAAATAGGCACTTATAATTCATTCACAGACAATTATAGCTTACCTAATATACCTATACCACATGTTTTTGGACTTGTGGGGGAAACCGGAGCACCCAGAGGAAATAGCGTGGAGTAATACACAAGGGTGAGGAGGCTGTACGAGTGCTGTTATTACGGGAATATTGTACGGCTATCAGTCAACCAGATTCGAGAACCAGACAGAACTGTTGTGTGTATATATATATACATATCCCACACTGTATATATCCTGGCTTTGTAATCCCCAACCAAAACAAAAAGACATCTAAAATGGGTTAGGCCACACATCTACATGGATATTACAAAATACATAATGTTTAAAAATAATAATAATAATAAAATGCTAATCAACTTGATAATACAAAAAGATTTTATCTGAAGTACAGTAATCTAAATCTAATTTATCTAAAATACAATAAAGAATTTGTTTCTGCTTTCTGCACAGACGCATTGCTTGCAGATCTGGAGTCTTCCACCGCCCATATCTCCAAGTGCCCAGTGTTTCTGCCTGAGGAGACGCCGTACTCATACCCTAGTGGAGGGCAGCTCTTCCAGGATGACTCCCCTCCTCCACCACTGCCTCCTCCACCTTCAGCTGAAGCCCTGAACGGATCTCTCTCCCCACGGCCAGACTCACAGCAGGTTCAGCTCAAACTGCACTTTCACAATAAACTTCGATTCATAGTCACTTAGATTGTACACTGAGCATCAAATGTCTTTGAAGACTTTGTAAGGTTTTGTACCACGTAGACCTAAAGTATTTATTAATAAGAGCTTTATTTTAAAGATCTAGGTGCAAAGTCTAAAGTGCATGGCGCGAAAGCATTAAGAGTGTGTTCGAATCCACTTTTGCTATTTTAAAGATGGAAAAATAAACTCTGTTCCCTGGTGCATGGTCTAACAAGGTTGTGCTTATTCTCTCAATGAGTTATGGTGTGTTTTTAGTATAACATGCATTAAACCAATCAGAGTCTGATCCCACATTCCCTTAAAGAGTCAGTTGTGTCGTGCATGGCACATTTTTACATGGTGGGCTTTGTAAGTGGAAAAACTGAACGCATCAACAGCGGGAAAACAGTAAAACAGACACTCTGCAGCACGAGGATAAAGAACGAGCCTTCTCCATTCAGCCTCTTTACTTTCTCTTTACTTTTACTCTTTACTCCTTTCGTGGAGTAAGGAAACGGTGTTGTATGCACTCCACTGAACTATATTAGCCCACATATTTAACTTAGTGCAAAGATTTGTTTCAAAACTATTTCTAAATTCAGTTCTAATTTCCAGCAAACGAATAAACGAACAATAATACCGAAGTGTGGTCAAAAAAATGAGTTATATCCAAACACACATCCTGTTCTTATGTCCCATATGGTGATGCAGACACCTCCAAAACAGCTGGACAAATCTAAACGAGTTTTTATTAAAGCAATATAATCTGAATATAATAAATAATACAGGTGATAATAATATCACCAGTATTATAATACCCCCCCCCCTCCCCAATGAGGCAGTGGTTTTTATATTTATGTAGAAAATAATAATTTTTGTGACATTTTAATCCTTGATTTTTTTCATATGTAAAGATATTTGTGTATTGTTGAACATCCTGTGTATATTAAGCAATGTGTACTCGTTCGCATAGGCGCATCTGCGATTTGCACTGGACTTTAGAGCAGCTTTTAGTTGGTCAATGGTGCGGTCTCTTTCAGTTCCTCAAAATAGCAGCATTCCCATATGAGTCCACAAAATGGCACAAATGGATTTGCTATTTAAACAAGATTACGCAAAATGCGATAATTAGGGTTGCACTGGTCTGAAAATAGCAACAAATCTCAGCATACCCGCCTTACGAGTTTTTGCGCGAGGTGTATGATAGGGCACTCTATATTATTCAATTCAATTCAATTCATCTTTATTTGTATAGCGCTTATACAATGTAGATTGTGTCAAAGCAGCTTTACATGGAAGTTTATAGTGAATTAAAAACGGTGTCAGTTCAGTTTTCAGTGTTTAAGTTCAGTGTGGGTTAATAATCACTACTGAGAGTCCAAACACTGAAGAGCAATTCCATCGATGCGCAGCTCTACAGATTACAAACCATGCAAGCCAGTGGCGACAGTGGCGAGGAAAAAACTTCACCAATTGGCGAAAGTGAAGAATTTAAAAAACCTTGAGAGAAACCAGGCTCAGTTGGGCACGACCATTTCTCCTATGGCCAAATGTCTTGTGCAGAGCTGCAGTCTAGGCGCAGAAGCTGGACCTCAGGGAAGACTCATCTGTCCTTTGAGCATCACAGGAATCAGTCTCATGCTCTCCACCATGACCACCACAGCAGCAGCTCAGGATACGGCCTGGTCCAGAAACCTTGGGATCATCTCTTCGCTGGTCTTGGTCATATAGAATTCTATATATAGATTCTATATTATAGAATCTTTTTTTTTATTAATTAAAATATTCTCTGGTTAATGCTGGTATTTAATTTGGATATAAAGGTGCTGTATGTAAGTCTTTGACTCTTCTAAAACATAAAAATACCATAATATGTGTGCAGATATTTAAGAAACATCCCAAGTGAACATACTTGTTTAACAATGCTGAAGTCAGATATTCTGCTTTGAAAATGTTTTTTCTGTGCCGAAACGCTGTATTAGTTTAGGTAAATTAAACCTGCACATTGCCAGTTTAGACAATTATAATTCAGCACTCCGGGTTGCCTTGATGGAAAACAGCGTATTTCATTCATTCATTCAGAAAGGCTCTGAAAGCATGCGTCCGTGACCGAAAATGCGACCTCCGGTGGACAGTATCAGACATCAAAATGAGACAGATTCAGTTCCACATGAGGTTATTCATTATCAAATGATATAAATATTACAAATGTAAACATTAGGCAAGCAGGTTACATTGTACTCCTGTGTCCTAAGAACACGCTTCATGACGAGATGCGCAGTGATGAGCAATTTGGCTGTTTGCACCAGAAGAAATAAGTCAGAAATGTAAACACAGCCATTTAGAAGCAGAGAATAAGCAGTCACTCACGAAACGTTAAGGTTTATAATTTATTTAATACACATTAACCCTCTTTAACATCATTAAATGTAGATGCTGAATCACTCATATGTGTTTAGTTCTAAAGTTCAATTTCAAACAGTTTATTGTATTTTCCAAATCTGAGGTGAACTACCTGCTGCTGCTTTCAGTAAATGGCAATAAATGTCATTTAAAATGGCATTCAAACTCACATTGTTAGCATTTAGCACTGAATAAAGCACACAAGGTTTACCTGAGGTGATCATTGTCATAGGTTTCTGTTGTTCAGCTGTAAGAAATAGAAGCCGTTTCTAATATATCAATTTGAGGTGTTGGTTAGAACCAAAACTCCTTTTAATATGGAGAATATTTCCTCTATCGCGTGTTGTTGCTTTTATTTAGAACACGGTTTAAATCACTCGCTCCTGTACTTAATCTGGCAACCTGTGCTTGCTTTTGTTTTGATCCATGAGTGCAATACCTAGTTCAACCACTGGGTGTCAAACTTACATACACACCTTTAATTTATTTATATATTTTTTATCCTAATTAAATTTTAAAAATAAAATAATGGAAAATAAAAACTGAATGATGAGAGAAAAAAGTTGTTTTTCATGAATCCACTGCTCTTCACTCACAGTCTCAGCTTGATAAAGTTCTCAGCAAAAAAATAAAATAAAAATCAATAAAAGTAAATACACAATATAAAGTTACTTTAAATTGTCATGCACTTGTGGCACAATTATTTATTATAATGGAAGTGGTTAGAAGTTGCAAGGTTGGAAGTGGTGTTAGTGAGACCAGCAGAGGGCGCTCAACCTGGGCTCTGTGTGAATCCTAATGCCCCAGTAAAAGTGAAGGGGACACTACACTGTCAGTGAGTGCTGTCTTTCAGATGAGATGTTAAAGTGAGGTCCTGACTCTCTGTGGTCATTACAAATCCTTTGGCACTTCTGGTAAAGAGTAGGCTTGTAACCCCGGTGTCCTGGCCAAATTCCCTTACCCATCATGGCCTTCTAATCATCCCCATCCCCCGAATTGGCTCTATCACTGTCTCTCCACTCCACCAATAGCTGGTGTGTGGTGAGTGCACTGGCGCAGTTGTCCTGTAGCTGCTGTTGCATCATCCAAGTGGATGCTGCACACTGGTGGTGATGTGGAGAAACCCTCCTCATAATTGTGAAGCACTTTAAATGCTCTATAAATACACACATTACATTACATTACGACTGACCCATCAATTTTAAGTATTAACATAAACATATTTACATTTGCAATATATATTAATATTAATAAATGTTTTTTATAATCAGTCCCAGGGCTCTCTTCAAAAAAGTACATTGTCTCGGGACAGCAGTCCACCAGCCTCTCGTACTGAAGAAGACCACGTTTACAGGTGAGTAACTGATCTACAAGTTCATACTTTAAATAGTTACATAAATAGTGTTAAATCCTGGCATTTTATGATTCTTTGATCCACTATAACATATCTTTATTTGGCCCATCTTCTGTTATTTTGAGAAAATTTTCGCAATTCTATTGGTCCAGTTTTCCCAACAAGCAGAAGCACTCAGACTCTTCAGCCACAGCAATGACTTCCGCCTTGGGTAGCAACCTGTCTGAACTAGACCGCCTTCTTCTGGAGCTCAATGCTGTACAGCAAAATGCCCCATCTTACTCCACTACAGGTAAACACAGAAACACAACACAATAGATTTCTGAGCAGGACTGTTTTTTTTTTTTGTTTCGCTTCTGCTTGGTTTTCTTCACTGCCCAAACCGTTCGTGCTGAATTGAAATCTCATTTCCAAAATCTCACATTTAAATATTCACTTGCCATTAGAGCAGGAATGGGCAAACTTGGACTGCCTCCGAAATCGCCTACTACTCGAGTAGGTACTACATTTGAATTTAAATTTACTACACAATTATTAGAAAAGTATGTTTGGACTTCGTGTTTGGTAATGCGGCAGTAAAGACGCACGTTGTCTGCATTATTACATATAATTTCTTCACAATACACCCAAATTTATCAGTATATCCAATTCGATATACCATTTTTTTTTATTCAAAGTACTCATCTTTGAACTCTCCACTTAAAATGAGCAAATGTATGAGGGCAGGTGGCCACGAGCATGATCAGAAATAACAAAGGGGTGATAGCGAACAGATTTTACTTTGGGAGTTTGGGAGCTGTCCCAAGTAACTGCACTTTAAAACTTCTTCCCTGCAGAAGATGCTGCACCTCCATTGCCTCCTTGCAGTGTTGCCCACTATATCCAGGAAAATGGAGCCCACCCAGGCATCTCACTGACACCGGCAGCCCAGGACAAGCCTCAGAGGAATGGAACGAAGGGGACAGATGATGGGCGTCCCACTGTGGAAAGTCTTCTTAATGAGTTGGAGAGCTCTGTGCCTTCCACTACGTAAGATCATTACCAGAACACTACTCTACAGCAGTAGCTGTTCTCAATCCTGGTCCTCACAACCCCACAAACTGCTTATTTTGCATGACTCTTTTACTAACACATCTGATTTAGCTCATTATAAGAGAACTCCAAGAAGAGACTGTGTTCAGATCAACATGTTTTATACATAGTGTTCACTGCTCCCTACCCCATGCATATGGAAAATTTAATGAAATTACCTTGTTGTTTTTTTGTGTGTGCTGCACCATTGTTTGCAACATATTCAATCATTACAGAAGTGTAAAGGGTTATTCCATAATCATGTGGTTAGCATGGTTGCCACATCCTGTGCATGGTCCCCATATAATTAAACACTTTCAAACTTGAATCATGGCACAATCTCCTGTGATGTCCACTTTTGGTTGAATTAACCAAACCTTAAAAGAGCTAAGAGAAACATACAAAAATAAGCATAGTGGGAATTGTGAGGATCAGTATTGAGAATTGCCTCTCTATAGTTGGAGATCCATGCCTTTGCATTGTGTATTTCAATGGAATGTTTTTATTTATGTAAACAGGCCCAGCCCATGTGCTTTGACAAGTGATATGACTGACGGCCAGTTGGACGCACCTTCCGAGCAGCAGGGCAGAATTTCAGCAACCTCTGCCACACGAGAACTTGATGAGCTCATGGCCTGCCTGTCAGACTTTAAGGTGCAGAGCAATGTGAGTGTGTGTATACAGTATATGCCAGCAACTTGGAATGGCTTTAGTAGGACAGTGTGAGTGAGCTGAAGAGTCGTTGTGTCTGGGAATGCGTGCTGAACTATGTTGTTTGGGTGATCTATTTTCATAACTTCTTTACAGTCTGGGCTATGTTTCCCAAAAACGCTGTAAGCAGATTGTTGAGACAGTTGGTGCCAATGGTATCTGCAATCTTCTTGGGCTTACAGTGCTGTTGGGAAACTGGCCTGTTTTCATCTGACATTCACAAATTTAATAAGTTTTCTTCTTGTAAACTTTTTTTGGCTGCTTGTCTATCTCTTCATTTTCATCTCATTATTTCAAAATTGTGCCAAGCATCAATTTCATTTTTCTTTGTTTCCCTTTGCTGCTTTATATATGTTATTGAAGCTTTTTAATTATTTCTCATTCGCTGCATCCCTTAATCTGTCGATCTCTTCTGTTTCTCTTCTTTCTTTCTCTGTCCCTTCCTTATGTCCTCCAGCCAAGTTCTTTAGGCTCCCTGAACTCTGAACCACTGTTTGAGCAAACTACTACCATTGCCGAAATCCACCCTCCTCCTACGACTGCCATGTCCAAATCCCTGTCCCCTACCCTACCAGCAGAATCTAGGCAATTTTTCCCAGGTCTTTCAAGCTTTGAACTGCACATTGTGGAGGATTCTTGTGAACCAGGGGCTGTGCCTCTACCTTCCAATGGTGTCTTTAAGTCTTACTCTCGACTGTCTCCCCCTCCAGCACCTAGTCCACATTTTTCTCCAGCGCCTGACCTGGGCTTGGATTCTGCCATTGATGTTTCTGCTTCCCTGCTCTCCTCGGAGGTGGAATCTCTAGTTGTTTTATCTCAGACTATACCCATGACTTCTGCACCTAGGGGTCAGTACCTTTCTCCTGTCAAAGAGGGGAGTCCATCTGCCAAATTGATGAACTCTGGACTGAACTCCTATTCGCCTAACACCAAGTCTCCTAGTCCAAGAAGTTCACCAGCGATCAGCAGAATCAATGAAAGAGTTAGTCCATTGATGACACCGGCATCTATAGATCTCTATCTCTCCAAACCTGAAACTAAATGTTTGAGCCCAGTGCCATTCCTTTCCAGATCTCCACTTCCTGCAGTCTCTGAATCACCTTTTCTGTCTCTTCCCAAAGCTGTCTCACCTCCTCTTATCCTACCCTCTTCCCCAACTCTAGTGGTTCCTAAGTCTCCAAGCCCAAAACAAGAATCAGCATATCTTGAGCCAGTTGTTTCTCTCAAACCGCACCTTGAACCACCAATCTATGAGCCTTCTCTTGATGATGCCTTGGATAAACTTCTCGCCATGAGCTTCAGCAGGCCTGAGAATGAGACTCATATCACAGCATCAGCTTCTTCACAACTCAATTCAGAAACACAACCAGAAATCTATGAGGAGTCGATAGTTGCGGCAGATCGCAGTGACATTCATCCTGATACTCACACAGAGAGTGAAATGGGAGATGGGCTTTTGGAGGACCAGTCAGACTGCAGGAGTGATCTCGACTGGGCTGACATGGAGCTGAAGATGGCCTACGAAGGACCTGATGGCTCCATGACCCCCATGACTGAGGCAAGCTGGATGGACGACTCTCTCACTCCATCGTCTTGCCCTGGAACCCCGGATGCCCAGATGGATCTTCCCATGCTCCATATGGCTGGCACAATGGACAGGATCTCAGCCTCTGGACATGTATGGATGGTCCTGCAATGCTTGTTGATTGGGAATGCTGTGAAAATTAGAATTGTGAATAATGTGGCTTGCAGTGGTTTGATTCCCAGCATGTAACATGATCTCCAATCCTGTTAATGATGGACCATTTTCCAGCAGAATTTATCTCTAATACTCACTTAAATCCTCTAATTCAGGGGTGATCAAACTCAGTCCTGGAGGGCCGATGTCCTGCAGAGTTTAGCTCCAACTTGCCTCAATACACCTGCCAGGACATTTCTAGCAAGCCTAATAACTTGATTAGATGTGTTTGGGGATAGATCTAAACCAGGGATTCTCTACCGGTGTGCATCAACCAGTATGCCACAACTAGTGTGCCGCAGCGATCCTGCAGGTGGGCCGCGAGATAGCTTAAAATGAACTCTTAATATTAAGGGTGTCACGAGATCTTGCGAGATTAAATCGCGACAAGATTTCTTGTCGAGGTAAAAAGTTGTCTTGTGAGTTGAAATGGAGCATGAGGGTGAAATTAGCATTGAAGATCGGAAGTAGGATTGAATTTTAACCGCAAATAAAGTTCTTTGCATACACCTGGTAAGGCTGACCTCTGTGCACGTCACTCGGTTGGGCGGGTGGGTGTGACGTAACCGATTTGTTTCTCACCGGAGTTAGATGTGCAGAAAGCTGCTTTATTGAAGTGCAGTACAGATATGTAAACGCAATGGAAAAACGCAATAGAACTATTATCATTGTGTAGGACGTCTAGCTGCATTTTGCGACAGGACAGTTCACAGCTGTTTGACACTATATTCTCGGCACCTACACACATCTCTAAGCGCGCACACACATACTGAACTGCTGGAGACTCAACACACCCGCCTTCATAAGTTCCAAACACGTTTATGCTGTTTGGACGTTTTCTTTTCATGGTTCAGGTGACCAAATTCTACACAGGGACTAAAAAACGCTTTTATATTGTCATGTAGCACAAGTATTTAAGCATGTTCACGAGAGAGAAGGAGATCGCAACATCCACCACGTAGCTAATATAAAATAATACTGTTGCATACATCATGACATGGACATTACATTAAGATGCCTACTGGTTTAAAAAGGCCTAGATAAAAAGAATATGGCCAAATGAGAGCGTTTCTGTCATAAACTATAGGAAAACAACTTATCAAAAAGAAAATAAAAAAATGAAACCCTGCGAACAGAATAAAAACAGGAATAGAGAAAAAAGAGCTCTTTTATTATCAGCTGTTAGTCAGCGCCCGCTCTTTTTATTCTGGTCATTGCGCCTTTTGCCGTGTGCTGTGTGAATGCTGACAATTGGATACAAGTCACCTTTAAAAGATGATAAATGTAAGGAGGTCATCAAAAAAAGTGGATACTGTCACAGAATCCGAATTGACCATCAAGATCTGCAATGTAAATACTGTGAAATTCTATAGGGCAAAAGCCTGTCAGTAGAGTTTGCTATTTTCCATTCATATATTAACAAATATCTTGCAATGTTTGCATGTTCATTGCATAGAATTCAATATAAACTAATATAAAACTATTGCATACATAAAATTATTAAATTAATTATGGAAATTGCATACAAAAAAAATGAAAGTTCATTACAAGTAAAAAAAAAAACACCTAAATTGTTTTGCATTTTGTGATTTTTTTATTTTATTTTTTTTTTATATATTTTCCATTCATATATTCATATATATTCATAAAAATATTTGAAGACTATTCTATTCATATGTTTCATCATTAAGGATTTCTTTAAAATAGTGTAAAAATATGGTTCTCGCAAACCCAATCTTGTGTCTCGTCTTGTCTCATGGAGTAGGCATCTCGTCACACACCTACTTAATATTATACTATAATTTTTTGATTTTGTTATTAATATGCTATATTAAAATGATCAAAGTAATGCACTACACACACAGGTATTATATATTTGTTAATAAATAAAGGTTTAAATGAACATTTTATACAAACATTTTAGAGAAAATCTCAGACAGGTGGGCCTTCAAAAATTGATTGGAGAACGAAGTGGGCCCCGAAGTGAAAAAGGGTGAAAACCCCTAATCTAAACTATGCAGGACACCGAGCCTCCAGGACCAAGTTTCGGCACATCTGATCTATTTAATCAACACCTTTAGGGTGGCTAGAGGCATGTTTCTTAGAGAAAAATATGATAGAAAATGGTTGTTCAGGAGCAGGATTGTAACCCAACTTGTGTTATTTTGGAGCGAAAATTGTAACAGTTCCTAACCCTGCAGTTATTCTTGCTCTAATAATTGTTTTCACTCTATATATCGTAAATTGTATTAATAGGAAAAGCAAATTAATTTGAACTTGAGTATTTGTGTGTGCTTGATAACCATTACCCTACCTTGGTACATTTGTGCACTGGATAACAAGTAACCAATGCTAACCACCACCATGAATGGAAACGCACATTTCCATTCAAATTGATTCTGCGCCTGGATTGCATCTGAATGCTTGCAGGGATCTAGGCCTGCTTTTTAGGACAATAATCAACCATTTTTGAGCCATGTTGCATCTCAAGGAGTTTGTACTGCTGTCTTAGATCAAATCAGTGATTAGACGCACCAAGGAGATTCAAAATGTCCACCCCATGTACCGAGATGGCCTGATACGTAGGAAGATGGGCCCCCTAATTTTCCACAAGAGCAACTCTCAGGACCGGCTCATTGAGGAACTGCAAGGCAAGCTGGGAATTGCTCGTAAAGAAAAAGCAAAAAAGCAGCAACCGGATGATTGGCTCACTGAAGGCGTCATTGTCATGTCCAACCCCAAACGTTTACGGGAAGACCACAACAAGGAGGTGGATAAGGTAGACGGGGGGAAGGATTAATGAATGCAGCACATTCTGTTTCCATTCAATTCCATTTGCTAAATTTAATTTTAATTTCATCTAATTTTTGTGCCTGCTGCTTCGTCATTCCTACTTTCCATTTCTTTCTCTCTCTTCTTCTTCTGTCTGAATGGTGTCTTTCTCTAGATAATCATACCTCCTGAGTCTCCTCTTCCTCAGAGGAAGGTGATCCTACCTCCCCAATCTCCCCCTATGCCTCGCCCTCCACCCCCTGCTGAAGAACCCAAGTGCCCCCCTGTGGTTAAATTAGCCCCTGCCCCGCTGCCTCCACCCCCACCACCTGCCCCCTCCCCCCCCTCCAAGAGAGCCTACCCCTCCCCCCCAGCCAACTCTGCCACCAGTGCCACCCAAACCCCCAACCCCTGAACCTGTGGTAGTTCCAGCTCCCTCTCCAAAGCCCAAACCTGCACCCCCACCCAGTCCCACCCCTCCACCTGCCCCTGTGTCCCCACCCAAAGTCTTGGCTTCGGTGGGCTGCCAGACGGAGTACGACCCACTCTTCCCACCATTGCAGGTGCAGATGTGCTGTCATTGGCTGAGCTTCTGTCTTATGGTCCTCTCCTAGAATAATGTCAAAATTTGGGTTTGTGATTTGTAAATTGAATGCTATATGCTTTAGAGTTTGGAGATATTTGAGTGCATTTTTTAGCTTCTTACCTTGGTCATTAATATTAGATTTATTTCACTGGTAAAATGAGACCTTTGTCATTATCAGATTCCCTCTTGCATTATATTAAACATTATATAGGTTAGAGTAGACCTTGTAAACATTTATTTCCATGCACAACACTTTGTGTTCGCTATGAAAGAAAGAACGTATCAAATGCTTGCCATAATCATAACGTGACAATGTGATATGATCATGTAAATGATGTGCGAGGTTTCGGTTTCACTTTCACTGCCGAGTGCAGCTCATGTCATGGCTGCCGTCACTTTGAGGAAAAAAAAAAAACATTCATGCAAATCATACTTCCCTCGCGACTCCCAAATGATCGCTCTGTGTAACAAACTGAACGGTATTTACAACTTCATTACTTGTTATTCACAGCCAATGCAGGTTATATTCACTAAAGTCTTTCGGATGAGACGTTGAACCGAGGTCCTGACTCTCTGTGGTCATTTAAAAAATCCCATGGCACTTCTCGTAAAGAGTAGGTGTAAACTTTTGACCAACGTCTCTCAATCGGCCTCAATGGCCTCCCAGTCATCCCCATCCACTGAATTGGCTCTATCACTGTCTCTCCATTCCACCAATAGCTAGTGTGGTAAGCGCACTGGCGCCATGGTCCTGTGGCTGCCGTCGCATCATTCAAGTGGATGCTGCACACTGTGAAGCGCTTTGGGTGTATCGCTATACACAATAAATGTCATCATTCGCGAACGCACACATCCTCTCATTAGTAAACAAACAGTGCTTTAGCTCACGTGTGATTTTGCGGCTGCGAATGCATCATTACATTAAGACAGAATTTACATTTTTGGGTGAATTATACCTTATAAATACAGTATGTGACACTTTTTACACTGTTTGGAGGTGTTCACATCGCTGAAAAACGTATATAAAACAATGTGCAGAATTGCCTTCACTCTCCTGACCCTGAAAATATAATTGACTCAGTCATAGAGATGCTGGATTAAGATTGTGGGGGGGTCAAATCGAAATCGTAATCTTTTTTGGTTAATCGTGCAGCCCTTCCACCCAGTATTGATTAGGGATGTAAATATTTGCTCTGGACAGTTTTTGATTGAATTACAATTTACTATTATGAACTCCCTATTTCGTTTTGTTATTATTAATTTCTATTTTCTAGAACAGTGTTTCTCAACCACATTCCTGGAGGACCACCAGCTCTGTACGCTTTCCATGTCTTCTTAATCTGGAGGGACCACCAGCTCTGCACATTTTCCATGTTTCCTTAACCAAACACACCTGCTTCAGATCGTCAGCTCATTAGCAGAGACTGAAAGACATGTAATGGATGTTGACAGACAAAGGAGACATCCAAAACATGCCGTGCCGGTGGTCCTCCAGGAAGGTGGTTGAGAAACACTGCTCTAGAATATGCTGGGAATGAGAATATTGTGGACTACAGACAAAAATATCTAGATTTGATGTTCATGTGGCCATAACTGTAACTTTAAACATTTTATAGTCATCATGTAATGAAGTTTTTTTTATCTCATTAATTTCTTTTGAAGTTTTAAAGGTCTCATGAAATTAAAATAAAGTTTTTAGATGTTAAAGGTGCTGTATGTAAGTCTTTGACTCTTCTAAAGCATAAACATACCATAATATGTGTGCAAATATTTAAGAAACATCCCAAGTGAACTGCTGAAATCAGATATTCTGCTGTGAAAATGTTTTTTCCGTGCCGGAACGCTGTCTTTGTTTAGGTCAATTTCACCTGCACATTGCCAGTTTAGCCAATTATAATTCAGCACTCCAGGTTGCCTTGTTGGAAAACAGCATATTTCATTCATTCATTCAGAAAGCCTCTGAAGCATGCGTCCGTGACCGAAAATGTGACCTCCGGTGGACAGTATCAGACGTCGAAATGAGACAGATTCAGTTCCACATGAGGTTATTAATTAGCAAATGATATAAATACTTTGAGCGTAAACATTAGGTGAGCAGGTTACATTGTAACCGTCTGTCCTAACAACACAATACTTAATAAAATATGCAGTGATGAGCAATTTGGTTGTTTGCGTTAAGCCGCGGTCACACTGGGCTTTTTTCCCCATAGACTTCCATTCATACGCACGCGAATGCGTCCGGCCGGAAATGCAGGGTCATGCGTCGGAGTTTCGCAGGTTGCTGCGGTGCAGAGTTCAAACTTGGTGAACTCTGACCTGCGAAATCGCATCACTTGACTGCGTGAGACCAATCCAGGATCAAAACATGACCTCTCTGAACAGAAATTTAAAACATGGAGCAATCGGTCGCTTTTTTTAATGTCTATTCATCTTGTTTAATCCCGCCCCTTTTCGAGCGCCATACAACAGAATTTCGCAAGATCAAACTCTAGTGTGACTTCGGCTTTAGACAAAACACGACAGAAATTTAAATACAGCCTTTCAGAAGCAGAGAATATGCATGTACGAAACGGTAAGGTTTATAATCTATTTAATACACATTAACCCTCTTTAACATCATTAAATGTAGATGCTGAATCACTCATATGTGTTTAGTCCTAAAGTTCAATTTCAAACGGTTTATTTTATTTTCAAGATCTGAGGTGAGATCTGAGATCTGTCTTTTCTAATATATCAATTCGAGGTGTTGGTTAGAACCAAAACTCATTTTAATATGAAGTATATTCCCTCTATCATGTGTCGTTGCTTTTATTTAGAACACAGTTTAAATCACTCGCTCCTGTACTCAATCTGGCAACCCGTGCTTGCGTTTATTTTGATACAGGAGTGCAATACCTAGTTCAACCACTGGGTGTCAAACGTACATACTGCACCTTTAATATCACTATGTTCATTTTAAGGATACCTATAAGCTAGAGTGCTTCAAAACTAAATTTGCATTTAGAAGATTTAAACCTGATAGAAATATATCAAGCTTGCAGTTTGTGGGATCAACAAATTTTTTTGACATCACTTCATACTTGAGTTTCTCATCAAATCTTCTGACCAATCAAATGCTCTCTATTATTTGACATGCCCTGCCTCTTTTAAGACACTTTTCATTGGAGATGCTGTGATAATGTGATATGATCATGTAACAAAATGCTATTGGCTGTTTTTTTATTAAAGGGGAAGAGCTGCTATGTCCTGCTCTGTCTTTGTGTTTCAGTTGAGATTACGTCAAACATCAAATAAAAAAATGCAGATTTCAAAGCACTTCACACGACCATTATGTGCTTAAAAAGCTTGTTTTGTAAAAACCTCTACATGCCGTCTGAAATTTTGCTCTAAATTGAGAATTTTTATCAGGCTTTTGTG
Organism: Danio tinwini; assembly: GCA_903798205.1. Classification (NCBI taxonomy): domain Eukaryota; kingdom Metazoa; phylum Chordata; class Actinopteri; order Cypriniformes; family Danionidae; genus Danio; species Danio tinwini. Next base: position 720,704 of record CAIGQZ010032119.1, on the reverse strand, counting down.
TGTATTTTCAGTAATATCATTTTTATGGCAAAGAATAAGTCATTTTCCTGGTCTTTAAAGTGAAATAACTCAAAGCAAGCTGAGAAAATGCTCATTTACGATGGAAATTCAGACGGCACTTAGAGGTTTTTGCATCTGAACTCTTCATATTTTTTTTAACCCTTGTCCTGTCTTTCTGTAGATCATGGCCCAGGGCAAGGGCCCGCACGGACAGGCTAACAAACTAGACAACATGCTGGGCAGTCTTCAGTCTGACCTCCACAAGCTGGGAGTGCAAACGGTTGCCAAAGGAGTGTGTGGTGCCTGCAGCAAACCCATAGTTGGCCAGGTGAGGGAGTCAGAGAGCTACAAATATAGAGGAGAGAGATCTGTGATTAAATGCTGCGTGACTCTGTAAAACGAGCTGAACACATCTAGACAAAGGTTGTGTGTTTGTTTCTGTACAGGTGGTAACTGCCATGGGGCGCACATGGCATCCTGAGCATTTCGTGTGCACACATTGTCAGGAGGAGATTGGTTCCAGAAACTTCTTTGAGAGAGAAGGACAGCCATATTGTGAGAGGGATTATCACCATTTATTCTCTCCAAGATGCTACTACTGTAACGGACCCATCCTGGATGTAAGAAGAAACTTTATTTATTTGTTACATATTTTCAATTTGACCGGCATAAAAATATGATCCCAATCCTGTATACATTTATGTGTGGACAAATCAAGTATTCTACTTTTCACCCTATAAATATATACAGCCCTCCTGTATATTTCCCCCCATACTCTGTTTTTGCAACACAAAAACATGTTTTTTCTAAGCATATTTCCAAGCTAAATAGTTTTAATAACTCATTTCTAACAACTGATTTCTTTTATTTTTGCCATGATCACAGCACATAATATTTGATTAGATATTTTTCAAGATACTACAGGGAGTGCAAAATTATTAGGCAAATGAGTATTTTGACCACATCATCCTCTTTATGCATGTTGTCTTACTCCAAGCTGTATAGGCTCGAAAGCCTACTACCAATTAAGCATATTATGTAATGTGCATCTCTGTAATGAGAAGGGGTGTGGTCTAATGACATCAACACCCTATATCAGGTGTGCATAATTATTAGGCAACTTCCTTTCCTTTAGCAAAATGGGTCAAAAGAAGGACTTGACAGGCTCCGAAAAGTCAAAAATAGTGAGATATCTTGCAGAGGGATGCAGCACTCTGAAAATTGTCAAGCTTCTGAAGCGTGATCATCGAACAATCAAGCGTTTCATTCAAAATAGTCAACAGGATTGCAAGAAATGTGTGGAAAAACCAAGGAGCAAAATAACTGCCCATGAACTGCGAAAAGTCAAGCGTGCAGCTGCCAAGATGCCACTTGCCACCAGTTTTGCCATATTTCAGAGCTGCAACATCACTGGAGTGCCTAAAAGCACAAGGTGTGCAATACTCAGAGACATGGCCAAGGTAAGAAAGGCTGGAAAACCACCACCACTGAACAAGACACACAAGCTGAAACGTCAAGACTGGGCCAAGAAATATCTCAAGACTGATTTTTCTAAGGTTTTATGGACTGATGAAATGAGAGTGAGTCTTGATGGGCCAGATGGATGGGCCCGTGGCTGGATCGGTAAAAGGCAGAGAGCTCCAGTCCAACTCAGACGCCAGCAAGGTGGAGGTGGAGTACTGGTTTGGGCGGGTATCATCAAAGATGAGCTTGTGGGGCCTTTTCGGGTTGAGGATGGAGTCAAACTCAACTCCCAGTCCTACTGCCAGTTTCTGGAAGACGCCTTCTTCAAGCAGTGGTACAGGAAGAAGTCTGCATCCTTCAACAAAAACATGATTTTCATGCAGGACAATGCTCCATCACACGCATCCAAGTACTCCACAGAGTGGCTGGCAAGAAAGGGTTTAAAAGAAGTAAAGCTAATGACATGGCCTCCTTGTTCACCTGATCTGAACCCCATAGAGTACCTGTGGTCCATCATCAAATGTGAGATTTACAAGGAGTGAAAACAGTACACCTCTCTGAACAGTGTCTGGGAGGCTGTGGTTGCTGCTGCACGCAATGTTGATGGTGAACAGATCAAAACACTGACAGAATCCATGGATGGCAGGCTTTTGAGTGTCCTTGCAAAGAAAGGTGGCTATATTGGTCACTGATTTGTTTTTGTTTTGTTTTTGAATGTCAGAAATGTATATTTGTGAATGTTAAGATGTTATATTGGTTTCACTGGTGAAAATAAATCATTGAAATGGGTATATATTTGTTTTTTGTTAAGTTGCCTAATAATTATGCACAGTAATAGTCACCTGCACACACAGATATCCTCCTAAAATAGCTCAAACTAAAAACTAACTAAAAACTACTTTCAAAAATATTCAGCTTTGATATTAATGAGTTTTTTGGGTTCATTGAGAACATGGTTGTTGTTCAATAATAAAATTAATCCTAAAAATACAACTTGCCTAATAATTCTGCACTCCCTGTAGTATTCAGCTTACAGTGACATTTAAAGGGCACCTATGGTGAAAAATCTACTTTTCAAGCTGTTTGGACAGACATATGTGTAGGTATAGTGTATAGACCGTCATATTGGGGTGATATAAACACACTCAGGCCTTTTTTTTTCAATTTAACAACATAAAAACGGTGGACCAATTGGAGCGGTTTTGAGATCGACTGCAACTTTACATAGGAGTGCAGTCCCCCCGCCCACCAATATTGATTGACAGGTGCACATTACCATATCCTCAGTATGTTGTTTCACATCCGCCATTTTCAGCGTGTGAGTCAAAGCGATGTCACTAAAGAAACACCCTTGCTCTATTTTTAGATGTAAGTCTCATTGAGCGTAACATTCACCAAGTTATCGCTCTCCTCGCCGCCAGTGTTTGTGAGTTTTAGTGGGTTTGCATACATGTGTACTTTTCATTGAGTCTTCCTTAAACTTCAGCGGTTTGCATTTCCCGCAGTCACAGAAGCTCTAGTGTGCAGCTGGAAAGTGCGAGCGTGTTGCCTCACGTGCGCGTCCCTCTATTGGAAATAACGAACTAATGACGCGCAGCGCCATGCATTTTGCGGTGTCGCGGATGAAAATGAGGACCGGGAGGGAGGGGGTGGGTGTCGTGGATGAAAGTGACGACCAGGGGGTTAGCTCATTATTCTGCCACCTAGGTTGTCTCTATGGACGCGCTGGCCCTGCTCAGGACACTGTTCATATGTCTGCAGTGCCACAGAGCGTTATCTAAATAGTTTCATTTTAAATAACATGTGAATGTGCGCGTCTGGTGTGCCGTGTCGTGGCTCTGAGCAGCGCATCCAGTGAATGACACCCTTTAGTTATAGCCTCAAGCAGGTCATTCACCAGAAGCACCGCTCGGTGACAAGCAGCGTCGCGCCACGCAGTGGCTTGCATTTCTGAATTCTAAACATAAGTTTCTATCTGGGGACACACACCGGCACCGCAAATGTGCGATACTTTCAACTGTCATGTGCGTGCCGTGTCGCAGTGCATCCGGTGTGTGATGCCCTTCAGTCAAAGTTAATTCAGTGTGCTTGGATATTAGTCTCGGTGTAGGCTACAAGCTCGGAGCTTTAAACTAGCACACAGTTGGCTGTAAAACTATACAAAGACACAAATCATTTTGTACTCTCTGCTTGGTCTGTGTCCGAGTCGTACATGTACGGCTGAATGCTGGTCCTCTCACTCATGTTGCTTCTCTCTGTCTGCCTGTCTGTAGCCATACACAAAGCGGGGGAGCTCTTGGCTCTGCCCCCTTGTTAAGTTGGGTGGGAAGTCGAAACTAATTTTCATGTGTAGCAACACGCCCCTAAAACGACGAACTGTGTGCACGCCCCCAAAATGGCACTTTTTAACACATCATAATAAAAAAATCTGAATTGTGTTTTGAACTGAACCTAAACTGGCACACTCAGAACCAAAATATTATATTACATCTTAAAAAAGGGGTAAAATAGGTGCCCTTTAAAGACTTAACTAGATTAATTAGGCAAGTTAGGGCAATTAGGCAAGTCAATGAAAAAATATTGCTTAAGGAGGCTAATAATATTGACCTTAAAAGAGTTTTAAAAAAAGAACAACTTCTTTTATTCTAGGTAAAATAAAACAAATCAGACTTTCTCCAGAAGAAAAAATATTAGAGGAAATACTGTAAAAATTTCCTTGCTCTATTAAACATCATTTAGAAAAGAAATCACAGGAGGGCTAATAAATTTGACTTCAACTGTACATGCACTAGTGAAGATTAGTTATTGTGATGATTTTTCAATCTGCTTCAAAATATGACTCCCTAAAAAAACCTTTGTTCATTGTTTTTTACTTTGCAGAAAGTGGTAACGGCGTTAGACAGGACGTGGCATCCTGAACACTTTTTCTGTGCCCAGTGCGGGGCGTTCTTTGGCCCTGAAGGTGAGTACATGCTAAATATAGAGCCAGATGGCTGCTGTCATAAAACTATAATATTATTATGTGTTACGATTTAATAAGTTGTCTAGGGAGAGTAAACGTAACATTTAGAATATTTTACTGAAGGAAATGGATGGAAATAAACAAGTACACAATCTTAACAATTAATTAGTTTATTCCTCTATAAGGAAAAAAAGTGATAAAGCCAACAAAAGAGAGGCATGTGTGCGCTTTTCTACAATGCATTTGAGGATAATAGAAGCAAGCAGAAATATAATCAAGCTAAAAGTTACAGGGGAAAAGGAACTAGAGTGGCGCCAAAGCAAAGACTTAAACAAAACCAAAAGCCACCTGAACTAGAACACAAAAATCCCCTCTAAACTTACTAATGAAAATAAAAATGTGAAAAAGAAACCGAAATCTTCAGCGTATGAGACGCCAATAAAATACACTCCCTGAAATAATAAGCAAAAATACAAAAAGTGGCGCTCACCCACTTCGAGTTGCAATTAGAATTATTCAACCCCCTGATTTATTAGCCCCCCCTGTTTATTTTTTCCCCAATTTCTGTTTAACGGAAAAAAGATTTTTTCAACACATTTCTAAACATAATAGTTTTAATAACTCATCTCTAATAACTGATTTATTTTGTCTTTGTCATGATGACAGTAAATAATATTTGACTAGATATTTTTCAAGACACTTCTATACAGCTTAAAGTGACATTTAAAGGCTTAACTAGGTTAATTAGGTTAACTAGGTAGGTTAGGGTACTTAGGCAAGTTATTGTATAATGATGGTTTGTTCTGTAGACTATGGAAAAAATAAATAGCTTAAAGGGGTTAATAATTTTGACCTTAAAATGGGTTTTAAAAATTAAAAACTGCTTTTATTCTAGCCAAAAAAAAACAAACAAATAAGACTTTTTCCAGAAGAGAAAATATAGTATCAGACATACTGTGAAAATTTCCTTGCTCTGTTAAACATCATTTGGGAAATATTTAAAAAAGAAAAAAAAAATTCTAAGGGGGTTCAATAATTCTGATTGCAACTGTACCTAGTGTTTCTGAGCAACTCAAATCACTACGGGCAAAATGTATGTTGCGCGACTTAGTAACCTATTCCTTTTTCCCTAAAAAGGAATGATAAACTCTTAAACCATATTTAGGGACGAGAACTGAAACAGTGTGTAGGCCCTTTTGGAATTGCTCTGTTTATTATTATTATTATTCCGCTTCTCCGGAATGAATGGCAATTTTGAGGGTCTAAACTTGCCCGAAAACTCACGAAACTTTGCACATGCCCCAGAAATGGCGAAAATTTAAGTTTGTTATAGGTTTTGGAAGTGAGCGTGGCAAAATGACTCTACAGCGCCACCCATGCACATTAGACGGACTGGCCCCCAAGCTAAGTTTCACGTACACACACAAAAATTGGCACACACCTCAAACATGCCAAATCCTACAAAGAAGTCTCTTGGATCGAAATCTCAAACCCAACATGAAGTCAGATATTTTTAACTTCCTGCACCGAAAAAGTGGCGTTTTTGCCATTTCCAGGCGTTGTATTTTAACAAACTCCTCCTAGGGATTTTATCCGATCAACACCAAAATAGGTTTTGTCATCTAAAGGCCTTGGTAATGTTAAATTGCGAAGATCTAGAGATTCCGTTGATGGGGGTGTCCGTGGCTGCCTCTCAAACTTTGACGATTCGTCACGAAACATGTCAATAAAGTGATGACATCAAAATACAAGTATTCATAATTCTACAGTTGAATTATTATGTTTGAGACATATGCTTGCAATCTGTCATTGACAACATTGTTAGACTATTTTTTCACTGATAAAATGAAACATTCGTCATTATCAGATTCCCTCTTGCATTTTATTTAGCATTATAGGCTAGAGTAGTTATACTGACACTGTTAAACATTTATTTGCATGCACAACACTGTTTATATGAAAGAAAAAAAAACATAACATATGCTTGTAATCATAGCTCTAAAATGCTAATGTGGGTTTCACTTTCACTGCAGAGTGCGACTCATGTCATGGCTGCCATCACAAAAAACACGCAAATCATACTTTCCTGCACGCCTTTCAAACGATCGCTCTGTGCAACAATTTTATGAGCTGTTATTCACAGCATATGCAGATTCTGTTCACTCATGCGCACATCCTCCCAGTAGTAAACAAACAGTGCTTCAGCTCACGTGTGATTTCGTGGCCACGAATACATCATTACATAAAGACAGAAATGACATTTTGACTGAGTTATACCTTATAAATACAGTGACTCTTTCAACACCATGTGGAGGTGTACACATTGCTGAACAACATATGTAAAACAATGTGAAAACTTGTGCGTCTGCCTTTTTTCTTCTCACAAACTTGAAAATATAATTGTCTCAGTCATAGAGATGCTGGATTAAGATCATGTGGGGGGTTGAATTGAGATCGCAATTGTTTTTCGATTGATCATAAACCCCTACTCAAAAACTAACTAATGGCTCGTTTCTACTGAGTGGTACAGTACGGTACGGTTCGGGTCGGTACGGGTCACCTTTATCAAGCATGCGTTTCCACTACAAAGGGTACCCTTTTGGTGGGCGTAGTGTACTACAGAGAGTTTCAGTCAACGTCATTCTCGCTCGAATAAATGTCTGTACAGGTTGTTCACATTATATGAGAAGCTCTTCTAACAAAACAGATGCTTTAAACATATTAATACTTGTTTATATTTGTTTATTACTAACATTTCTATGAACATGATTTGATTATAACTGCAGATCAATGACAGTGTGACAGCATACTGTAACGTCTGCAATTATATAAAATAAATAAATAAATGCAACATATATGAACACATACAGACCCTTACAGTCTCCGATATGTTACCACTTACAGATAAACTACACACAGCAGACATTAAGTCCTTATTTGAGTTCAAAAACAACACGCAACATATACAGTAGCCCACAGTCAGAGCTAACCTCTCATCTGTGTCTGTAATCTTCAGCAGCACATGTAGCCTCTGTTAGAGAGAATTTCCGTCATTCCGAGTTCATAATAGTCCAAAAGGTGATGATAAACATGGCAGATTGTTTAGGTTGCTCCTATTTGCTCCTGTCGGGAATCCTTGTAATCCTGGCGGGCTTCACTCTCGCGTTTGTCCTTTTCTTTCTGAATGGATCAGATGTCGAAGACGCTTCATTAATCACACACACGTTATTATCATCAGCTCAAGAAGTTCGTTATATCAAATCTTGACGCGATCGCGAGCTCCCTGGAGAAAGCGAAAAACCGCTCGCACTTTTAGACTTTTAGACGGCCTCGTAAAACAACAACAGGACACGGCAGATTCTTGGCTTTGTGGCTGTTCATCAAGACAACGACAAGGTTTGTTTTGAGCCCGAGTCATCCATGTATCGTTATTATATGCATATAGTTGTCTCGGCTGTGCATTTAAAAACATGGCGGCTCCATTGTTTTGATTCTGGCTAGCTCCACGAGATCGTGACGTATCTCTGTAAACCAATCAGCGTTCAGCTGCGTGTGTAGCTCCACCTTTTAGTACCCTTTTTTTGTCTTTGGTACCCTTTCGAAAGGGTGCCGAAAAATTGGTACGGTACGGATCGGTTCGTTACGCTTTTGACAGTGGAAACGGCCATAAAAGCATACCGAACTGATCCGTACCGTACAGTACCACTCAGTGGAAACGGGCCATAAAGGGATAAATCACCCAAAAATGTAAATGGCGTCATCTCCTCATGCTTCACTTGTGCCAAAACATTGTTCAAAATATCTCCTTTTCTGCTCAACAGAAAGAAAAACACTTGAGGCAAAGTAAACAGAGTAAATGTTAATTTTTAGGTGAACTATTCCTTTAACTTGGGTTCATTCATTGTACAGTACTTGTCACATTCACTGCTCAAGTGAAAATCATGACTTTTAAAAGATTTGATGACGTCTGAATTTACAGGCATTGATGAAAAGCCTCAGCATGTTTTTTTTTCAGGATTTCATGAGAAGGATGGGAAGGCTTACTGTCGTAAAGACTACTTTGACCTGTTCGCTCCTAAATGTGGCGGCTGTGCTCGTGCCATCCTGGAGAACTACATCTCTGCCCTGAGCTCTCTCTGGCATCCAGAGTGTTTTGTGTGCAGGGTGAGTTTATATCGAAGAGTATTCAGTGTTCACAAAAATACAGACATTATGTGGAATATTACTGCAATTTTTATTGACCATTTTAAAGTGTAATATATTTGAAAAAGCTGTAAAATATACAATAGTTTTCACAATGCAACTTTAAAATACAATAACATACTGCATAGCTGTCCTACAGTTCATTCTACAGTTAAATACAGTGTAGTTTACTAAATGTAATCAGGGATGGGCAAAATACATTGAAATGTATTTTAAAATAAAATTAAAAATACCTCATTTTTCTTGTATCAAAATAAACTACATAATACAGCAGCCACAAATGTATCACAATAAAATACTGTATTTTGTATTTTGAAAATACTACAAAATACTTTTACAAGGGAGCATGACATTTATTCGCTAACCTTTAATCAATAGGCATATTTGATCCATATTAATGAAGTAAACAATGATTGACAGCAACAGCGTTTCTCTGCCACCTCATTCACCTCTACTCCTGTACACGAGAAGGTGTTCATAAACCTTTGTTTCTCTTTCATTTTAGTATAAATATTGTACAAGTTTCATACAGAACGTCCTTTTTTGAAGATGATCTCTTTAATCACTGTAAAAATCATTTAATGCAGATAATAAGCTGGACTTGTAATATTGCACAATATCTCTTCATTGTGTTTCCGTTCATGTGGGATATTCTGTGCGCAGTTAGATGGTTGGAACACAGCTGGCCTAATTCTTCGGTCAGAAAGAACTGCAGCTACTTCAGAGTGAACATGTCCAGTCTCTGTTTATTCGTTTGTGTGGATATGCACAAAATGTGTGGTTTCTGTCAGAGAACAAGAATGAATAGAATAAACATATGAAACGTATAAAATGACAGGTGTTCAATGTTGCAAATTTACAAATGGTATCTTGTATGAAACTATTCTGATACAATAGTAAATAAACCAAACAAAGCTTATTTCTATACGTGTGAAACAAATGCAGCTTCATTAGGCAGCGCAGCACGGCTGCTCTCAATGCTTATTGGTGGTGTCAGATTACACTGTATGCGCTCGTCTAACCCGCACGTGCGCTTGTTATGATCATTAGGAATATGCCGATATGAAAACGAACATAAAATCTTCATAAACACACAACAAGGAATGTTATTGTGAGGACAAATAAGTATACTAGATCACACAACCAAATGAGCCATTAAACACGCGAGCATTGCCCCGATTCTATGTATTCTAATATGTTAATGTCCTGATATTAATAAAGCCATATTAGACTATAACACTTTATAAAACACATCTATAATGATAAGAACTATGATTACTTATGGGTTTATACAGGGACAGCAAAACCACACAATGACAAGTCTGAACAGGTTTACTCGCGCATGCGTGAGGCAAGGAATTTTGTACAGTCCATCTGGTGGCCAGTAAAATTGATTTAAAAAAATTATCTTTTAAAAGGGTGATATATGAAGAGGTTATTTGAATTTTTTGTTTACATAATTTTTTTATAAAAATACATTTTTGCCTTCCCTTTGGCCCTTAAAAATGAGTGTGAAGGGGAAGGGCTTCAAAATTTTACCTTTAAGAATTGGGACAACACTACAGCATCTGCACACGTCATCATACATCATCACAATCTCTTGCTTCATATGAGATCAGACGATGGCGACTGCTGTAGTTATTCCAGTTGTGTTATTTTTTTGGTATTTATCTTCAGGAAATCACTTAAGGCATATATTATGTAATCATAACGATCTAATGTGGCAATAAGATTGTAACTATACTGCACATTTACACCATGGCCATATTTATCTATGTAAACACTCCAAAAACAACATTAACATTATAGCAGACACTGTAAAAAGCTCATTCCCAGCCACTAGACTTTTCTGACAGGGTGTTTGCGTGTCAAAATGTTGTGGGACTGCTGTACAGGAGTTATTATTTTTGATTATAGATAGTGAAATCTATAGATAGCTGTCTTTATTTTTAGCAATAGTTTTTTTATATATAAAAGAATGACGGCAAAACATGAATGCGGTTATGAATATATTAAAACATGTGTTTGTTTTTTTGTAAAAATTTGTATTAATGACAAAAAAAAACTAATTTGTGGCTTTTCTTACTTTTGGGTGCATCTATCCTGTCGCTGTAGCTGGTGTATTCTGCTAAATTTTCTTACCCCTTGGTTTTTAGTGTGGTCCTGAAAAATCTTCATTCGAATTGCTACCTACCCCTTCCCCTTAGCCCTACGCCTTCAAGCTGGAGAGAATTGGGACACCCCTACCCTTTCACAGGAATGTGCAAAACGAGGGGTAGGGGTCAAGGGTGAAGGGCTAAGGGGGAGAATTGGAATTGGGCCCTAATGTAAAAAACATGATTTCTGAAAAAAATCTTCAGTTTTAGTAATTTCCATAAATCATGTGTTTTTTTGCAAGTGTACTCTTTAATGCACAACATAAAGCATGACATCTGTTTTTGCAAATAAACTCTTCATATACATCCTGCTGCTGTCATGTAATGGGACCAGTCAGTCAGTATAGACCAAGCGTGTCCAAACTCGGTCCTGGAGGGCCGGTGTCCTGGAGAGCTCAGCTCCAACCATAATTAAACACACCTAAAGCAGCTCATCAAGCTCTTTCTAGATATACTGGAAACTTCCTGCTGGTGTGTAAGTAAGTTAGAGCTAAACTCAGCAAGACAGCCAGGGCCAGCGCGTCCATAGAGGCAACCTAGGCAGCCGCCTAGGTCGGCTGATAGTGAGCCGCCCAACCCAACGTACTGACTTTCATCCGCAACATCAACACATTCATCAACACAACATCAACATCAAATATTCAGACCCCCTCCCACCCCACCCCCTCCTCACTTTATGAACTGGTCAGTTTCGTTTTCACTTTCGGGTTGAAGGCTGCGTGATTGTCCTTTGCCTAGAGCGGCAGTTCGGCTTGCTCAGGCCCTGAGGACAGCCCCCCTCGTGGACTGAGTTGAGACACCCCTGGTATAGACTGAAGTATTATATAATATTTGTGTCTCATATACTGTATTGTGCCACTTTTACATCTTTAGTCAGACATCGTTCCTCTTCATTAACTGTACAGAGCACCTGCAGATCAGCTACTGGCATTTGAAACTTCCAATGAAGCATTGTAGGAATCGCCACTGTAGGACTTATTCTAATGCTGTTAATGTCTGGTGTTTCTTGGCATCTATCCAAAACTACCATTATGTGTGCAGTTTACTCATTCTCCCAAGGGTTTTTCAGTTCTTCTTTAACTGGAAGAGTCTTGGTTTTCTCAATTAGTGTACAAAATCTGTAGCTGCTTTATCTTTCTGAACATCCTCTGCATTTCCAGCTGCAGCACTGAGACTGAGAATGATTATGTGCCAAAGGCTCCATATTCCTGTTTTTGAACTGATATTTCATTCCATCTCATTTCCTAAGCTGATGCTTATGCCGAATTGTACACTACAGTATGTCACAAAAGTGAGTACACCCCTCACATTTCTGCAAATATTTATTTATATCTTTTCATAGGACATTATAGGACAAATAACTCTTTGACACAATGAAAAGTAGTCAGTGTAAAGTTTGTTTAACTGTGTAAATTTATTGTTCCTTCAAAATAACTAAAAATACAGCCAATAATAGCTGAACCCCTGGCAACAAAAGTGAGTAGACCCCTAAGAAAAAAATTAAAATGTTAATATTTTGTGTGGCCAGCATAATTTTTTAGCACGGCTTTAATTCTCCTGGGCATGGAGTTGACCAGAGCTTCACAGGTTGCCACTGGAATTCTCTTCCACTCCTCCATCACAACATCACGGAGGTGGTAGACATTTGACACCTTGTGTTCCTCCACCTTCCTTTTCAGGATGCCCCAAAGGTGTTTTATGGGGTTTAGGTCTGAAGACATGCTTGGCCAGTCCATCACCTTTACCCTGAGCCTCTTTAGCAAGCCAGTGGTCATCTTGGAGGTGTGTTTGGGGTCATTTTCATGCTGGAACACTGCATTGTAGCCCAGTTATCAGAGGGACGGGATTGTGCTCTGCTTTAGTATGTCACAGTACATGTTAGAATTCATGTTTCCCTCAATAAAATGTAGCTCCCCAATGCCAGCAGCACTCAAGCAGCCCCACATCATGACACTCCCATGACACTGTTTAACAGTAGGCAAGACACACTTGTCTTTGTACTCTTCACCTGGTTGCCGCCACACACACTTGACACCATCTGAACCAAAATGGTTTATCTTGGTCTCATCAGACCACAGGACATGCTTCCAGTAATCCTGGTCCTTAGTTTGCATGTCTGCAGCAAATTGTTTGCAAGCTTTCTTGTGCATCATCTTTAGAAGAGGCTTCCTTCTAGGACGACAACCATGCAGACCAATTTGATGCAGTGTGCGGCGTACGGTCTGAGCACTGACAGGCTGACCTCCCATCCCTTCAATCTCTGCAGCAATGCTGGAAGCATTCATCCGTCTGTTTTTTAACGACAATCTTTGGACGTGACGCTAAAAACATGCACTCAGCTTCTTTGGCCGATCATGGCAAGGCCTGTTCTGAGAAGAACCTGTCCTCTTAAAGCGCTGGATGGTCTTGGCCACTGTGCTGCAACATAGTTGCAGAGTGTTGGCTACTTCTTATAGCCTAGGCCATCTTTATGCGAAGCAACAATTAATTTTTTCAGGTATTCTGAGAGTTTTTTGCAATGAGGTGCCATGTTGAACTTTTAGTGGCAAGGTTAAGAGAGTGGAAGTGCTTTTATACCGAATTTAACTCACCTGCTATCTGATGACACCTGACACAGTGTAACACTAATAAGTCACATTATTGGCTGTATTTTTAGTTTTTTTTTTGAGGAAATTTACACTGCTAAACTAACTTTTACACTAACTATTTTTCATTGTGTCAAATAGTTATTTCTGCAGTGTTGTCCTATGAAAAGATATTAATAAGTGTTTGCAAAAATGTGAGGGGTGTACTCACTTTTCTGACATACTGTATACTGCCATTACATATCACTGGTCTAAGCATTGTGCAGTATGCTATTTTCAGTGATTGTGGACTTGCTCCAAATATACCCATGCCATTTGTCTGTTAATTTCTTTATGTGTGCATCATTTCCAACCATACTCCAATCAATGACCACCTTCTTAATAAATTTTCTGTTCTAATCTCAAGCCTAGGCAAATATCTGAGAAAGCACCAATCTGAAGCCGCATTTCATTATCTAGATTTCTTGCAAAGTATTTTACAGTATTTTAAGATACAAAATACAAGACACTGAAGTATTTTGATACAAAATATTAACCCATTTTCATAAACCCCATCAAATACAAATGACAAAATACTATTTTGTATTTAAAATACATATTTGAAATGCATGTATCATAAATACTGCCTATCCCTGAGTGTAATCATAATTTTGATGTGTGTGTGTGTGTGTGTGTGTTTCAGGAGTGTTTCACGCCCTTCGTCAATGGCAGTTTCTTCGAGCATGACGGTCAGCCATACTGTGAGGTTCATTATCACGCCCGGCGCGGCTCGCTGTGCTCCGGCTGTCAGAAGCCCATCACGGGCCGCTGTATCACAGCTATGGGCAAGAAGTTTCACCCTGAGCATTTTGTCTGTGCCTTCTGCCTCAAGCAGCTCAACAAGGGCACCTTTAAAGAGCAGAACGACAAGCCGTACTGCCAGGGCTGCTTCATCAAGCTCTTCAGCTAGACGTGTGCCTGAACCAATGAGTGTGTGAGACTTTGCGTGTTGTATTGTTTGTCTGTTTCGTGTGTGTTTGATATTCAGGTCTGACTCTCGACATCCCACGTGACGTTGCTGGTCGGGTTGAAACGATGGTGTCGTGCAGAGCTGTAGTGATAAATTGATGCAATGTGAATTCGGAGATTTTCCAAATGCCTTGCGATTCTCTCTTGAATGGATTCAGAGCTCGGTTTATAACATTAAATGATGGTTATGTATGTGTAACAGAGGCCAGCTAGTGAAGTGCTGTGTGGTTAAACCGCCATAGTCTTTAGCTTTAGTTAAAGCAACCAACTCCCAAGTGGAGAGTCACCAGTTCAATCCCAGCTCAGAGCGAGTTGGGTGATGTAGGACTGGTGGGGTTACACTGGTGCTGTGACCTGGATGGGAGTGATGTTTAGGGCAGTACGTGTAACAGAGCCCAGCTAGTGAAGTGCTGTGCAGGTAAACCTCACTGCTCTCAACCCAAAAATATGCTCTAGGGACAGACGCTAGAGGCCATGGTCTTGAGCCTCCTTGTTAGAGGAGCCGAGTACCATGCGAAATAAAAAAAAAACGCTGTACTTTGCTTGCATCCAATTCCATACACATACTACTTGAGCCTGATTTTATCATTAATAAAGTTAGGCAAGGTTTAAGCTATTTGCATGCATGTTCATAGTAAGTGCCTTATGGAATGATAAACAGTTTTCTATGAGAGCACACCAGCGCCTCCATTCGCCATCTGTTTGCATTGCTTATCAACATATAGGCAACTATGTTAAGACGTGACGTACAGTAGAGCCCCATCTCCTGTTAAAAACTAGCATAGAGCATTCAAGCCTAGAGGGCCATCAGCTAACTAGCCTAGAGTGCCATCTGCTGTTTAAAGCTAGCCTAGAGGGCCATCAGCTAACTAGCCTAGAGTGCCATCCGCTGGTTAAAAAAAATAGTCTAGAGTGCCATCTGCTGATTAAAAACTAGCCTAGAGCACCATCTGTTGTTTAAAACTAGCATAGCGTGCCATCAGCTGACTAGCCTAGAATGCCGTCTGCTGTTTAAAGCTAGCCTAAAGCAACTACCCTAGAGGGCCATGAGCTGTTAAAAACTAGCCTAGAGCACCATCAGCTTGTAAAAACTAGCTTGGTATGCCATCTGTTGTTTCAAACTAACCTAGAGTGCCATCTGCTACCTAGCCTAAAACACCATTCCCTGCTGAAAAATCCAGCTTAAACCAGCCTAAGATGGTTGGTTGGTTTTAGCTGGTCGACCAGCCTGGTTTTAGAGGGGTTTGGGCCATTTCCAGGCTGGTTTCCAGCCATTTCCAGCCTGGTCTTAGCTGGTCCGGCTGGGAGATGACCAGCTAAAACCAGCTTGACCAGCCTAGCCAGGCTGGGCACCCCACCAATACCAGCTATGTCCAGCTTAATCCAGGCTGGTCAAGTTGGTTTTAGCTGGTTTTAACTAGTCATTTTCCAGCCTGACCAGCTAAGACCAAGCTGGAAATGGCTGGAAACCAAAAATGGCCAAAACCCCTCTAAAACCAGGCTAGTCTACCAGCTAAAACCAGCCAACCAGCTTAGGCTGGTTTAAGCTGGATTTTTCAGCAGGGTCAGCTTGTAAAAACTAGCCTAGAATGTCATCTGCTGGTAAAAACTAGCCTAGAGTTGCATCAGCTGGTAAAAAACTAGCCTAGAGTTGCATCAGCTGGTAAAAACTAGCCTAGAGT
>CAIGQZ010032119.1:683619-704634 GCA_903798205.1 Danio tinwini | reverse complement strand
TGATGTTTAAAGCTAGCCTAGAGCGATATCAGCTAACTGGTCTAGAGGGCCATGATCTGTTAAAAACTAGCCCAGAATGGCATCTGCTGGTAAAAACAAGCCTAAAGTTCCATCAGGTGGTAAAATCTAGCCAGAGTGGCATCTGCTGTCTAAAACTAGCCTAGAGTGCCATCAGCTAACTAGCCTAGAGGGCCATGAGCTGTTAAAAACTAGCCTGGAATAGCATCTGCTGGTAAAAAAAAGTAGCTTAAAGTGCCATCAGGTGGTAAAATCTAGCCTAGAGTGCAATCAGCTAACCAGCTTAGAATGCCATCTGCTGGTAAAAACTAGCCTAAAGTGCTATTAGCTAACTAGCTTTGAGGACCATGAGCTGTTAAAAACTAGCCTAGAATAGCATCTGCTGGTAAAAACTAGCCTAAAGTGCCATAAGGTGGTAAAATCTAGCTTAGAGCGCAATCAGCTAACTAACCTAGAGTGCCATGTGCTGGTAAAAACTAGCCTAAAGTGCTATCAGTTGGTAAAAACTAGCCTAAAATGCCATGTGTTGTTTAAAAGTAGCCCATAGTGCTATCAGCTAACTAGCCTAAAGGGCCATCTGCTTAAAACTTGCTTAAAGACTGCTGTTAAAAACTAGCCTGGAGCACTACTGCTATTACACACTAGCACAGAGCACTATAAGTGGTTGAAAACTACCCTAGAGGGCCGTCTGCTGTTAGAAACTGATCTCAGAAATGGTTCCAGAGAGAATTGTATTGCATTCAGAAGATCTAAGCAGTGATCCACACCTCTTGTCTTGGTTTATCTCCACAGCTCCAGTGTTGTGGTTCAGTAGGTGCTCTCGAAAACCAGGTTGTTTTTAGAGGGTGAAGAATGTTCAGGTGATGTTTGAGCTGGGGTTTTGGAGAAAGTGTGTGAAAATGTTTTCCGCTCACTGGTTGAGCTGAAGTGAAGCTGTTTGATGAAGAAAAGGGTTTAGAGGGGTTTATGGAAAATGTGTGCAGCATGAGACACAATCAACCAAGGTTAATGATCCGGAAATTAACAGAATAACCAATTGATGAATCTCATGAGCAAATGTGCAGGTCATATATCAGCTTCAAAAGGAAAAATAACATCTAGTTACTATTATTATTATTATTATTATTATTATCATTATTAATATTTTTTATTATTCATTCATTCATTTTTTTTGGCTTAGTCTCTATTTTAGAGGTCGCCACAGTGGAATGAACCGCCAACTATTCCAGCATATTTTTTTACGCAGCTGATGCCCTTTCAGCTGCAACCCAGTACTGGGAAACACTCATACACACTCATTCACACACACACACACACACACACTAATACACATACATACATCTAATTCACCTATATCGCATGTGTTTAGACTGTGGGGCAAAGCGGAGCACCCAGAGGAAACCCATGCCAACACGGGGAGAACATGCTAACTCCACTTAGAAATGCCAACTGACCCAGCTGAGCCTCGAACCAGTGACCTTCTTGTCTTAGTCCACCCCCCAAGGCCAAAAGGTCCAGAATTTGTCCTTTTAATAATTTTATGTAATTTATTATTATATCTTATATTTATTATATAATTATTATAATATATTTATATTTAATATATAATAAAATAATAAAGTATAATTTTAAATAACCATGGCCAGTAATTCAAATCCAATGCAGCCTCAAAGCCACAATAATGTGATGCGAGTCATGTGACATAACCCACTGAGCGGTAACATTTGAATCTTTCGGAAAACCCACCCCTCACTGACAAAGGTCCAGAATTTGTCCCATACATGAGCTTATTTGTCCTATTTTGACTGCTTTGCCATCATAATTTGTGAAAATAATCCATCGATAAAGGCTTTTTCTGAAAACCGGAATCCTCTGTCGGCTGTTGCTTCAGTGGGACTATAATCTGATGTAACAGACGTCTTCTTTTACTACTGTATTGTTTTTAAACAGAGAAAACAATGCAGGTAACTTTTATTCTAAATCTTGGACCTTATTCCTGAAATAAAAAATGAGCAATAAAAAGGTGTGAAGCACCAGAAGCGGACCATATTAAATTAATTTGAATATATTTTGGCTATTGTTGATGTCCAGGAATTTTCAAAAGTATTGTTTTCATTTTTCTTTATTGCTAATTTTTAGGAGATATTTTCAGTACATCAAAAAGTGTGGTTATGATGACATCTGAGTAGCTAATGGAGCAAAAAAAAAAAGTACTGCTTAAAATGTCACTAAATGCAGTATTTAAATCTTATAGTTAAATAGAAACGGAGGCGTATAACTGCAAAAAGGTTCACTTTTTGAGAAAAAAAAAGAACCACCCCTTTCACTAGGCTGGCTACAGGCCTGGCAAATAATAACTTGACTTCTAGTTGATCATTTGGTATCAGAAGTGGCTCATATGAAAAGCAAAGGCCTCTAAATTACGCTTATTTTACCAAAATACAATATAATCATGCCTTGATTTATTTTTTTTTATTGTTAAATAAGGACAGTAAGGTCTGACTTTTCTTAGACAAAAGTCTTAACAGAAATAATGCCCAGTATAGAATATAAAGTCATGCTACAGTGAAAAAAAGAAAGAATATTGACTCCCATGAGCTTGAATGACTGCATCCATCTCTGCAATGACTCAAATGACTTATTAATAAAGTCATCTGGAATGGCAAAGAAAGCGTTCTTGCAGGACTCCCAGAGTTCATTAAGATTCGTTGGCTTCATCTTCAATGCATCCTCCTTCATCTTACCCCAGACATGCTCAATAATGTTCATATCTGGTGACTGGGCTGGCCAATCATGGAGCGCCTTGACCTTTTTTGCTCTCAGGAGCTTTGATGCGGAGGCTGAAGTATGAGAAGGAGCGCTATCCTGCTGAAGAGTTTGCCCTCTCCTGTGGTTTGTAATGTAATGGGCAACACAAATGTCTTGATACCTCAGGCTGTTGATGTTGCCATCCACTCTGCAGATCTCTCGCACGCCCCCATACTGAATGTAACCCCAAACCATAATTTCTCCTTCACCAAACTTGACTTGTTTCTGTGAGAATATCAGGTCCATGCGGGTTCCAGTAGGTCTTCTGCAGTATTTGTGATGATTGGGATGCAGTTCAACAGATGAGAAAGATCATCTGAATCTACCTTCCACTTTTATAAATGATCAACTAGAAGTCAAGTTATTATTTCTTGCTCTTACAACCAAGATCCACGACAAGACTTTGTAGTGTATATTGTGGTGAAATATGACCTGCACATGTTTTTGACAGATTCATAACATTAAAAAAAAAACATCCATTTGCTGCATTTTCATCATGTTGGCATTGAATGTCACCTCAGTGTATTGCACATTTCAGTGCCTTGTTTTGTAATACAAAATCAACTGAATGGTAAAGACAACAAGTATACCAAACACATAGTTTTACATACAAGATAACATTTCTAATCTACGCTGAAGTGCTTGAGTTCCTCCTGAACTCTGTTTAATCACTTCTATAATCCGGAATGAATGTAATTTACTGTTAATCGCTCACTTCTGTGTGTACTCCGGGACGTTTCTGCATAAGAGTGTATTTTATTAAAGGAATATATGGGGTTAAATGCAACCTATAAGCTTCACAAAAAAATATGTAGTTTTTTTTTTCAGCTCGTTCAATCAAAGGAAAAAAACACGTTTTGAAACTATAACCATGATACGACTTCCACTGTACACATATTTTCTTTCTTTTTATACTCCAAACTATTCTCTTTAATGAAAACAGAGCTGACGCTTTATATTATTATTATTTAACCCAGAATATTCCTGTCATTTGGGAAATGTTTTATGCTAAATATAACTGTATTTGGGAGTTATTCACAAGATGGTTATTATAATACAAACCACATCATCAAAGATGGGATATTGCTCAAATAAACAAACAAACAAATGTGACGATAATGTGCAATTATTAAAAACCAACTGAAGTATCACAGTTTATAGGGGATTGATCAGAAATATTATACCTTTCTAATATTATAACTGCTGTATTATGATATTACAAAATACCAATTTTTTTTTTTTGCTTGCAAGTCTTAAAGGAGACCTATTATTTACAAGATGTAAAATAAGTCTCTGATGTCCCTAGAGTGTGTATGTGAAGTTTCAGCTCAAAATACCACATGAATAATGTTTATAACTGACCCTCTTATGCTGTGTTCATGCTGTATATGCGAATAAAACTTGCTAAATAGACATGCACACACACAGAATAGTCAACATTTTGAGTTTACTCGCTTCATTCGCACATCAAATTCACCTCACAATAGATGTGGATTCATGTCATGGGCAGGGCTTCTGTTTGCCCGGTGACTGTAGCTTCGTTGCTAAATGGCTAACATAGATTTTATTGAGATAGTAGGTCTGCTTTATGTGCTTTAGGAAGGCTGAAAAACAACGTAGATTCATTCGGCGCCACGTCTGAGTCCACTAGATCCTGATTTCAGTGGTGCGCCCAGCTTTGTGAGTTCATCAACTCCTCCAGAAACTGTACCTGGATGATGGAGGCTTTTAGAGGTAAAGTCTAGATTGGATACGCGGCCAGCTGGAAGTTTGATATGCATATCAATATAGCTGCATTTTTTTAATGACGCTGTATAACAATAATTCATATTTTTACAGTCATGTGGCGGTTGGGCTTAGGGTTGGGGTTGGAGTAGGAGTTAAAAACTACAATTTATTGTGTAATTTATTAGGGCGTACTCACACTGTACATTTGCCTTGAACCAGGTCACAGCACACTTCTCTCCCCTCCCGTCTCCCCCGACGGCCCGCACTCACATTACATTCGGGCTCAGTAAGCGCTCTCGCTTAGCACAGTGGAGATTTCTTTAGTTATATTGTTTAAGTCGTTTGATATGCAGTGACACGCAGTCAAATATTTTGCCGAACAGATCAGCCACTTTTGACGCTCATTAACAATCATAAAGTCCTCGTGCTGCAGGAATTAAGAGGTTTGCTGAAGCTGCAGCTGTCGTGCAGTGAGTACGAATGATTAATTAATCCATAACAAACAGTCCCTTAAAAGTCACGTCTCGCTTTCAGTTTCGGGCCCAAGTGAACCGCGCTCAGGCCCAAGTGAACCATGCCTGAGCCCGATTCAGTGCACTCACACTTCTCAAACGATCCAGGAAACAGGCCTGGGCGCGGTTCGGATAGCATAGTGTGAGTACGCCCTTAGGTAGCATAAATAATACTCGGTACAACTAATGTTTTTACGTTACTGTGACGTTTGAGTTTAGGGTTGGGGGTTTAGATGTTAATAAAATACAATAAATGTCAAATTTAATAAATAATTCTCGATAACTTCCGGCCACAACCATATCCGATGTAATAATGACCGCTTTTAGCAGGGCTTCAGACTGAGCCGAGCCCAGATTGATGAGCTGTTGTCTGGTGTCAGTGTAACGGAGGCCAGCTAATAAGTGCTGTGCAGGTAAACCTCACTCCTCTGACCTCTAATGCTAGAGGCCATGGTCTTAAGCCTCCTTGTTAGAGCAACCGACTCCCATGCGGAAGGTCGCCGGTTCGATACCAGCTCGGAGCGGGTTGAGTGGCATAGGACCGGTGGGGTTACATTGGTGTCGTGACCCGAATGGGAGTGAGGTTTAGGGGGGTGAGTGTAACGGAGGCCAGCTAGTAAGTGCTGTGCAGGTAAACCTCACTCCTCTGACCTCTAAAGGTGCTCTAGCGACAGACGCTAGAAGCCATGGTCTTTAGCCACCTTGTTAGAGCAACCGATTCCCATGCGGAAAGTTGCCGGTTCGATACCAGCTCGGAGCGGGTTGGGTGGCGTAGGACCGGCGGGGTTCCATCAGCAAGAGGATTTAATAGCAAGTGCTACATCATAATCATGACCCTACAAGAGCAAGCTCCTCATTGGTTAGCACGCTGAGGTTCAGATTTTCCAACTTGAGCGATTCATGTCATTCGCAAATTGCGTCATTCATGCCACCTCAATCGCGCGAATCGAGCCACAAGATGTCTATTCGTGTCTTTGCATTGACTAAACGTGTAAATCACTCGCTCTTGACGCTTTATCTGCATGTGGTGTGAACGCAGCATTAGGGTTTGATCCTAATTGTGCAGTTTTGGTGACTGTCGCTTTAAATTCAAATGTGATTGTGCTCTTTTCTAAAGAGGTCAGAGCTACACGTGCCTTTGTGTCAGCATAGTGGCAGATTTAAAAGGAGACTAACATCCTATGCTAATGAAGAAAAGATGGTCACTAGTGGGCGGGGCTTTCCCTTTCTGATGCAGAGGGAGAATGTCAATCAAAGTGTTTTAGCAGTAAGTGTTTTTATAACAAATAAAACTAATGAATGTTTACCATTAGAAGCTGGTTATATTTCCACACAACTGTGTTTAAACCCCTTATAAAAGTGATTTGTGCATAATAGGTCCCCTTTAAGTGTCTTTTAAAGGCTTTTGAAAACTAAAAAAAGAGCGAATTGATGAAGACTTATATTTTCAGACATGCTTTTCACTGGACTTTCAGACAAGATTATTAAATATAAACTGATGTCTCTGATGTCTATTGGAATAGAGTGTTTTTTTCTGAATGCCTGTCAGTAAAGATTGCATCAGATATAGTACATATACCAGCAAGTGTTTATTCTACAAAGCTTTTATATGACCCAGTGTGCCAGAAATCATTCAATCTCATCCGCCAAACACTACTTTGAAAGTAGAGGATCGTTGTCTGATTTTATTCAATTGAATATGCCTTGATAACTTGTAATAATCTGTCTTGTCTTTCGCTGCTTGTTTCGCTCGAATGGATTTGTGCCAAAAGAAGGTGGAAATGTCATGATATCTGTTTTAATTCCACATTTACACTGGTCGAATGTCGTGCCTCTGTTTATTTTCACATTTTCTTTCATATAATATCGATCCGCTTTTCTATTTCTGTTCATGAAGAATTATTTTAATGTCCCTTCACACGTATACTATCATTTACTCAATGTGAAATCAGCTATGCATATGTTTGTTTCTCCTGTAACACTGTCAGGTTTCATTCTGTGAGTTTCTGTTTCAATTCATGCAATTATATACAAATAAATTTGGTGTTTTGAGGCACCGAAAATCTTCGTTGGGTTGTTTTTGTAATTATTAATTACAAAAATTTTTTACTTTTTGTAAATAATAATTTGTAATTATGAAGTATTAATGCAAAAAACATTCAAATGTCAGCACATTTTGCCTTGACATTTGTGCAGAAAGTAGTGAAAATAATTAATCTGCTGATTGTTCACATAGTATGTTATGTTTATTTAAAATTTGTGGTAAATTTTAATTCATAATTTGTTGTTACCAATATTATACATTTGTTGTTAATTTTAGAGTGTCATTTTGGTTGGCGGCCACTTTGTTAGGTACACCTTACTAGTACCACGTTGGACCCCCTTTTGCCTTCAGAACTGCTTTAATCCTTCGTGGCAGAGATGTAACAAGTACTGGAAATATTCCTCAGAGATTTTGCTCCATATTAACATGATTGCATCACACAGCTGCTGCAGATTTGTTGGCTGCACATCCATGATGCAAATCTCCTTTTCCACCACATCCCAAAGGTGCTCTATTGCAGTGGTTCTCAAAGTGGGGGTCGGGATGCCCGAGGGGTTGCAGGACAATGAAGGCTTGGGGGTCACCTGGTGATTTTCAAAAATCTATTTATTTTTATTAAACCATAAGAATTACCATATTTTATCCATAACCTCCTGAAGAGGAAAAAAATAGTTGTTTATAGTTACTATAGTAGCTTATAGTTACTAGTTCTATTGGATTGCGACCCCTGGGGTAATTACATTATATTAAAGACACAGCAATAGCGTCAGATGCAGCAGATTGATTTTATAACACCAGGTTAAACTTTCTGGCACATTTACAGCACTGACATACTAAAAAAAAAATTAACAAAGTAAGACTTGGGTCTATTAGTGTGTGTGCGCCATTGCATGCAAGGTTTTTGTATTTATAACCACCTCAGAGGATATTGGGGGTCACGAGTCACTGGCATTGTTATTTTGGGGGTTGCAGGCTGAAATGTTTGGGAACCCTTGCTCTATTGGATTGGGATCTGGTGACTGTGGAGGCCATTTGAGTACAGTGAACTCATTGTCATATTCAAGAAACCAGTCTGAGATGATTCACGCTTTATGACATGACACGTTCTCCTGCTGGAAGTAGCCATCAGAAGATGGGTACACTGTAGTCATAAAGGGATGGACATGGTCAGCAACAATACTCAGGTACGCTGTAGCGTTGACATCATGCTCAATTGGTACTAATGGGCCCAAAGTGTGCCAAGAAAATATCCCCCACACCATTACACCACTAGCAGCAGCATGAACAGTTGATACAAGGCAGGATCGATCCATGCTTTCATGTTTTTGACGTCAAATTTTGACCCCACCATCTGAATGTGCAGCAGAAATCGAGACTCATCAGACCAGGCAACGTTCCTCCAATCTTCTATTGTCCAGTTTTGGTGAGCCTGTGTGAATTGTAGCCTCAGTTTCCTTTTCTTAGCTAACAGGAGGGGCACCCGGTGTGTTCTTCTGCTGCTGTGTATGTGTGTGAATAATCCTGGAACTTCCTTGCCTGTGTGAACAGAGCTTTTTTGAATTTAGCGGTGAAGTCATTCCAGACATTTTCTGGATATTTATCACTGTGTGAAAGGGGCTAATGAGTGTGCATGGATGTTTCCCAGTACTGTGTTGTAGTAGGAAGGGCATCTGCTGTGTAAAACATTCAATTCAATTCAATTCATCTTTATTTGTATAGCGCTTATACAATGTAGATTGCGTCAAAGCAGCTTCACATGGAAGTTTATAGTGAATTGAAAAGTGTCAGTTCAGTTTTCAGTGTTTAAGTTCAGTTCAGTTTAGCTCAGGTCAGTGTGGTTTAATAATCACTACTGAGAGTCCAAACACTGAGGAGCAAATCCATCGATGCGCAGCTCTACAGATCCCGAACCATGCAAGCCAGTGGCGACAGCGGCGAGGAAAAAACTTCACCAATTGGCGAAAGTGAAGAATTAAAAAAACCTCGAGAGAAACCAGGCTCAGTTGGGCACGAACATTTCTCCTATGGCCAAACGTCTTGTGCAGAGCTGCAGTCTAGGCGCAGTAGCTGGACCTCCGCGAAGACACGTCTGTCCTTGGAGCATCACAGGAATCAGTCTCATGCTCTCCATCATGACCACCACAGCAGCAGCTCAGGATACGGCCTGGTCCGGGAACCTTGGGATCGTCTCGTCGCTGGTCTTGGATCGCATCAGTGGCACTGCATAGTCTGAGGGTCTCGAGATGAGTACCCCCAGGTGGAAATACAGAATAAGGAGAATGTTCTGGATAAGTTGGCGGTTCAATAACATGTTCTGGATAAGTTGGCGGTTCATTCCGCTGTGGCGACCCCTGATGAATAAAGGGACTAAGTCAGGGCTGTCCAAACTCAGTCCTGGAGGGCCGGTGTCCTGCATAGTTTAGCTCCAACTTCCTTCAACACACCTGCCTGGACGTTTCAGTATACCAAGAAAGAGCTTGATTAGCTGGTTCAGGTGTGTTTAATTGGGGTTAGAACTAAAATATGCAGGACACCAGCCCTCCAGAACCGAGTTTGGACACCCCTGGACTAAGTCAAAGGCAAATGTTCCTTTTTTTTCTCTTATGTAACTATATCAGTGTTGATCTGCGCCCTCTAGAGGCGCTGCGGGGAAACACACACTCACCCCAGAGCAGCACGTGGCTGCGCGCCGTAATGACTCCGGAAGTGACGACTTAAATCCTTTCCAGATCGAGGCCGGCAAGATGGCGACGGACACGCAGGTTGGTGTGATTGGATCCGTGGCTGCATGAGCTTTAAAACGCAAACTTTTCTTCTGTTTCTCTCTGCTTTTAAATGAGTTTTCAGATTCGCTGACGTGTGGTCTGTGAACGCGTAATCTCCAGACGCTCCAGAACGCGCAGAGTGCGCGCTACTGCGTCAATGTGTCAATAATGTGCATTAATAATGACAAACTGACCATTACTAATGACTCCGTTACACAATAAACACATTTATCACGACTCTACCGCAATTTGAAAGAGAATGATGGTGTTTTAAGTGTGTCACGCACTTATTTATGAATCTGCTGATCTCAAACACAATTACTTCAGTCGTTAATAAGAAAGGTGGGAAGTTTTGTGATCGTTACTGTGGTTAAAGTATGATTTTTTTGACGCATATTTCTGTTTTATTATGGTTATTTTCTAAATACTGTGATGTGTATATATTAAAGGCTTATCAACAGTCACCTGATACCACATCTGCACTTTGTATAAGGCGTCACTGCTCATAATGGAAATAATACGTTTTACCTGAACTGTAAATATCAATGGATGATGTTTTCTTGGTATATAATGAGTTTAATCATTTTAAATCATTACAGCCATTTATTAACAGTCGTTACTAAAATTGTTCAGTCATGCATTATTATAAAAACAACACATATCAGTAATACTCTGAGCACAAACAAGTTACTTTGTATAACAAGCACATGATGTGTGTATTGCCGCCTCTTGTTGAGTTGCTGAGTGCCTCTTTAATTTTAAGTCACTTTGGACAAAAGCATCTGCTCAGAGACTAAATGTAAATGTACTGTGGTTAAAAACATAATAAAAAATGCGCATAAACCAAAAAAGCTCCAATGTGCTATGTATGTGATCTATATGTTTCATTTAGTTGCTAGCCTCTCTGAAAGTGTATCATGTTAATGGTCATTTGATGTTGTGTGTGTGTGTGTGTGTGTGTGTGTGTGTGTGTGTGTGTGTGTTTATAGGGACAGGTTTCAGACACACTGAAGAGATTCGCTGTGAAAGTCACGTCATCCAGTGTTAAAGAGCGCAAAGAAATTCTTGGAGCGCTGAAGGAATGTGTGAAGGGAAAGGGTGAGTTTACCTGCTGCTGCTGTGTTATTGTGTCAGAATAAAACAAGTTTATAGAGGTAAAGTTGGTTTTAAATTTGCACATTCAGACTTTCCCCTTAATAATATAATTTCATAAAAGTACTGTATTATTTGCAAACTCTAAATAGGAAAATCATATTAGCAGCCAATGACTATCAAAGTACAACATTGTTCACAGTCAAATAAACAGTGTTCATGTTGTTTTGGAGTTGTACTTGCATGCTAATTCCGATGGAAACACAATATAGAGACTTCTAAATGAACGAATGTGCGAATATAAAACCAACTTTACCTTTATAAAAGTTTGATGTGCTTTAAGTACTTGTGGAAAGCAGACACTTCTGCTCACCAAAGCTTTATTTATTGGTTTAATAAATGTAAATCAGCACCACAAAAGCTATCTTGAATAAATAAAAACTTTTCTGGTAGAGCGCAGTGATATACGCTTGAATAAATAAGAGCTAAAAATACATTCCACCTGTCAAAATTACATGTTTTTCTTTTATGCCTTTAATCATTAGAATATTATGTAAAGATCGTGCTCCATGAAGTTGTTTTATGTAAAATTCCTACTGCAAATAGATCAACAAGTATTAAATTAGTAATGTGCATTGCTAAGTGCTTGATTTAGACAAATTTGAAGGTGATTTTATCAGTATTTAGGTCAGATGCACCTCTGCTAAATATTCATTCATTCATTTTCCTTCAGCTTAATCCTTTATTAATCAGAGGTTACCACAGCGGAATGAACCACCAACTATTCCAGCATATGTTTTACGCAGATGATGCCCTTCCAGCTGCAACCCAGTACTGGGAAACACCCATAAACTCTCATTCTCACACACACACACACACATACGCTACAGCCAATTCCCCTATAGAACATGTCTTTGTACTGTGGGGGAAACCGAAGCACCCGGATGAAATTCACACCAACATAGGGGAGAACATGCAAACTCCACACAGAATTGCCAACTGGCCCAGCTGGGACTCGAACCAGCAACTTTCTTGCTGTGAGAGCCATCGTGAAAATTTGTTAAATATTATTCTGTCCTATTCCATAGTATATATACATAGTATATCATATTATTTCTTAGTAAACGTCAATGAAAGCATATTCGTTCTGCGTTCATGTCATGTATAAATCTCAGTTTCACAAATTGAACCCTTGAGCTGGAGTTATACTTTCGCCTGGCGCCACATCGCACGCAGTCAGCGCACTGCGCGCGCACCTCGCAACACAGACGAGGCTTTTATACTTGCCGCGTTCGCCATTGTGATATTCTTTAAAACGACAGGGGGCGGTCAAAAGTAACTGACCTTAAAGTCAGACAGATAAACAGAGAAGTAGGAAGTTTCCGGAACTACGTCATGTTATTAATATCATTCACAATTTTTTAACTAATTGTTTGTATTGTTTTTATAAATTATTTTAATGATTATAAGGATGTTTATAACAATTCAAGATTTTTTTTAATGAAATTTGATGCATCACTTGCTTTTGTTCATATCTCGGACAGTTTTACCTATTCAAGTTTATTAAAATATTAAAGACAGCAGAACATGGGTTGCTCTACAAATATATTCTTTATTATGGCAAGAATAAAAGCAAAAAAAAAAGTTCACTTACTAAAAAATAGATTTAGATTTTTAGATTTAGCCCGCTCCACAATTCACGCATTACTGTCTGGCTAGTTTCTGTCCTATACTCATGCTAACAGGGAAATAATGGTCCAACATTCGTGACCATTATTACCAATAAAGCCTAGAAAAACAGGCATCAGTGTAAACCGAAAGGTTTAAATAATTATTTCCAGTTTTCAAAGCAATAATTTGTTAATTTTAATTTTGTAAATATTAAATTTTAAATTCTAAATTGTAATATCTACATCAGTGTAAAACCTATGACTGGTGGACAAACATATTTCTTTAATTGTGTACCCGGGTCTCCACTTTTCCATGGCCTCTTTTGGCTTTAACAATCCCTCAGATTTTTTTCAAACCTTTTAACAAACTTTCCTCCTTTCCCACGGCTGTTGCTATTTCTAGCCAAGAATTATTGATCATCAGGCTATCTGTATGATCACAGATCATAAAGAAATGTGTACAGTCAAAATGTTTCAGACTAAATCTCTTCAAAGTGGTTCACGTTCAACTTAAATCAAACGCGGCACTTTTCACTCGGCTCTCAAAAAATGCCGTGCGCACCACATGCCGAAATCATGTCGCGCACTCAAAGCGAACTTCTGCTAACACCGCAATGACTTCAGATTCGCAGCGCGCACTCAATCTAACTAGCGGACGCGTCGAGTATAAACCAGGCTTTATTGCTGGCTTTTGTGGTCCAGGGTTACAATTCTAATAGTAATTTCAACAGTGCTATTTTTAAATATTTTACACTTGTTTAAATATTTAACACTTTACAATTGTGTTAGAATATACTTTAAAATGGAGATTTATTTCTGTGACAAAAAAAACTATTATTTAGCGTCATAATTCAATTCATCTTTATTTCTCTAGCGCAGTGGTTCTCAAACTGTGGTACGTGTACCACTAGTGGTACTCAGGCTTCCTTCTAGTGGTACGCGGAGGAATCAATTAATAATTAAAGTTAAAAAAAATGTACACTTACCCTTTTGATGAATACTTTAACACCAATGTGATCAGTAAATTGATTTTAATAGGCTTAACCTTTTATTTTATTTTCAATTTTCTAATGTTTGTTATGTATTCTATCATTTGAAGCTAATTTCCTTCCCATATTTGTAACCGTTGTTGGGGGCATATCCCATATTTTTATATCCCAATGTTGACAGGTATAGTTTAATCCAGGGGTGGGCAAACATGGTCCTGGAGGGCCGATGTCCTGCACAGTTTAGCTCCAACTCTAATCAAACACACCTGCATATAGATTTCTAGTGATCTTGAAGACACTGATTAGCATGTTCAGGTGTGTTTGATTAGTGTTGGAGCAAGACTGTGCAGAACACCGGCCCTCCAGAACCGAGTTTGCCCATCCCTGGTTTAAACACTTGCTTTTCTGACACACAAAGCCTACTCTAACACAGTGGTTCTCAGTTCCGGTCCTCGTGATCTCCCCCGCCCTGCACATTTTGTATGTTTTTCTTACTTAACACACCTGGTTCAGATCATCCACTTGTTAACGGGGAGATCCTTGTATGTCAAATAAGAGACGCATACAAAATGTGCAGGACGGGGGGGGGGGGTCACGAGGACCGGAATTGAGAACCCAGGCTCTAACACACAGTAAGCAGATCTAATTTCTAATTTAAATATGTAAATCCAATTCATATATTTAAAATACAAGTTAATGTCTAGATTTTAAAGATATGCATTTAAGTCATATGTACATGCAACATACAGTACATTTCAAAATGTTTCAAAAAGAGTTTATAAATGAATATGATGATAAATAACCTATATTTATGAAGTCCAAGGAACATTTACAGGTTTTGATAAATAGGCTACTATGTCAATACTTTACATTTAAGTACAGCAGTTTTCTTTTTACTTTTTAAGAACAATGCCATTTTTAATTAACTTTTAAAAGCACATTTTGATTAAAACGTTGAGTTTTTGTAAGCGCAGTGCAGTGTTAATGTTCAAACTATTTATAATGTTTAAAGTGTCTGACAATAATAAACATTATTAATAAGAAGAATTAATCTGTCTTGTTTTTGGACTGTGCAGAGCTGTAGCTGCTTTATTAGGCCTACTACGCAACGGTATTTCTAAATCACTGCTCTAGCGCTTTTACAAAGGAGATATTTCAAAGCAGCTTAACATTGAAGTTCTAGTAAATTGAACCTGTGTCAGTCCAGTTTTCAGAGTTGAAGTTCAGTTCAGTTCAGTGTGTTTTAATTTTTACTGCTGAAAGTCCAAACACTGAAGAGCAAATCCATCAATGCGCAGATCCACAAATTCCGAACCAAGCAAGCCAGTGGCGATAGTGGCAAGGAACAAACTTCACCAATTGACAAAAGTGAAGGAAAAAACCTCGAGAGAAACCAAGCTCAGTTGGGCATGACAATTTCTCTTCTGGTCAAACTTCTTGTGCAGAGCTGCAGTCTTTAGTGTCACATGATCTTTCAGAAATCATTTTAATTTGATGCTTAAAGGGGCACGAAACACCAAAACACATGTTTTGAGCTGTATGTGTCTCACATATATGTGTCTCATGCTGCTATAAACACTATTAGGACACATATATTGCACTAAAAAGTGAAAATTGGTTGTTTTTGCGTTATTTTGAGCAAATTCGTCTTCTGGTTTGAAACAAATTTTTGAAGCTGCGTAACGGCAATTAGATTCTTGTGTGTAGTCCAGTGTGAAGAGTGGATGTCTGTACTGGCGAGTACATCGTTACGTCTCTGAGTGTGCGGCATTAATTCACGAGAAAGACTTAGTTCAAACCAATCAGCGCCCTCTATTGTGAATGTGGTGCAACTACATTAATATGCATGATAGTTTAGACTGTTTTACCTGTTACAGTGTTCAGACGACAGAGAGACGCCACGGTGTGTTGCCAAAACAAGTGAAAGAAGTAAGCGATCAGTTGTCTTTGTTCATTCAAATGGCAAAGTTAGTTCGTATCGTCAGCAGTGCTCTTTCAGTTTTTAAAGACATACCTTAGTCAAAATGATTTGAACTGTTAATGAGTTTACAGTGCGTTAATATCACTATTATAGACTGAAAGATCCACTTTAAATGCTGCTCTCCAAGTGTAAACATGTAAACATCGCAATCAAACTATCACCGTCGTGTAGGATTTTCGCCGCATTTTGTGACAGGATAGTCTATACACACACGGCTTTCTGACGCTACCTACCCAGTGCATCTAAGTTACTGAGAAATGCAGAGGTTTTTTTTCTTCCATATATATTCCATATGCGGTATCAAATACTCCATTAAAACCCCGTGCTCCAGCAGTTTCTCTCGTTTGTCATGGGGGACATGCAGGAAATGTTCCTGAATAAAAGTGAAAGTGCCAAACTGCAGTTAGAGTCGACAAATGAAGAATTTGGCAAATAATTGGATTACTGATGTCCATGTAAACACGGTCACTCTTTCTTTCCTTCGTCTGTAGGTTTGTTTTGCCTCTGTGAAAATCAGCGCGTGCCCAAATAAAAACTCCCATTTTTATGCAAAATCTTCCCTCTTTTCCTCCCCCGACACTCCAAACAGAGCTGGACACACCCACTTTCCTGACTTTTTCCAAACTAGAGGTGTGAAAACACCCTGGGGTAGAGGAGGAGGAGGGGGGCTGGGGGGGTTAGTTATTTATGCATGAGAAACAAACCCATATGTTTTCAGTAAAATATGTAAGTATTAAATTTTTTTTGTTTGTTTTAAATTGTGTGTTCAGAGCTTCCAGAGCCAGCCATCAAAGGACTGTGCAGACTCTTCTATCTCACGCTGCACAGATACAGGTGAGTGTGTGTGTGTTTCTTCTCATCAAAATCCATATCATTCATTTAGAAAGCACATTAGAACAATTTAAAATGATCCAAAGTGCTCTACAGTGTAGAAACGGGGTTCTCATAGGTCATTCCCGCTAACATTTGAGCGCTGTTGAGCGCGTTCTAAAACAGCGCTGATTTGCCATTGTGTTCACCTGCTCATGAATAATAATTGTGAAGAACATCACTTTACCAAAACCACCGCTGTTTAATGAGTGTAACCACAGATACAGGGACTCATGAGCGTTTTAAAGTCACAAAGATCAGCTGGTTTGTTTATAAGATGACATACGAGCAATCCACTGATGAATCATGGCTTTATAACTGGTGTTTGTGGCTACACTCAATAAACAGCGGTGAGTTCGGTGAACTGATGACCTTTACGGCCAATCACAGTCATTTCTGTTGAGCACATGAACACAATGACAAATCAGCGCTGTTTAAGAACGCGCTTCACAGTGCTCAAATGTTAGCGGGAACTGGACGTTTTTATTAGGGCTGTGTATTGGCAAGGGCCTCACGATAGGATATATATCGCGATACAGTGGTCACGATACAATATATTGCGATACAATAAATATTGTGATATATTGCAATAGTTTGTATTAGTATGCGTGTCACATTATATTGACAACTTAATAAAGTCGGCAGACAAATTAAAATTCCAATTCCAATTTATTTTCCATCCATTCCAATTCACTAAAACCGCACAGTGTGATTGAACAGAGAACTTTGTGTATTGTAAAAGCTTACAAATGGCATTTATTTTTTGTCTAATTCAGTACTCCCTGGTATAGTGTTTAGGGTTGGGCGATGTTGACCAATTTGCTATCGTATGATGTCTAATGTGAAACATGGCGATGGACCATGGCATCGTCGTCATAGGGGGAGGTGAACTAATTATTTATGAATAATTAATAAATTCATAACTAATTAATTATTTGTAACCTACCGTTTCAACTACCTGACCTGCATGGCCTTTGTTTTACTCATAAGCAAATCATAAATAAATAAATAAAGATAAGTTACACACAAACTACCACCTGTCAATCACTTTTTTCCGCGGGACTTGATCTGGCATGACTAGGCAGAGTGAATCGTGCCGTTATGGGGTCCACAC
This sequence comes from Danio tinwini, assembly GCA_903798205.1. Taxonomy (NCBI): domain Eukaryota; kingdom Metazoa; phylum Chordata; class Actinopteri; order Cypriniformes; family Danionidae; genus Danio; species Danio tinwini. Next base: position 687,043 of record CAIGQZ010032119.1, on the reverse strand, counting down.
ACTGGCTTGGTAAAAAAGCTGCACAACCAACAGGAACTAACCAACAGTATCTGAGGTTTTCACTAAAATTACTGAGCACAAGCGTGAAAGCGAAAGACTGAAGCAGTGTACTGACGCTGTGACACGTTACCTGAGAGCATCAAATGACTGAAGAGTCGTTAGATAGACAAGATTAATTAAATATCACGTTTAACAACTAACTTATAGTGAGACGCAATCCAGTGGTACATCCTTGATAAACCGTACCAATGACTGTATAAAATATTGAGTGCGTACACTTCTCTGGAGTTCAGAGGAGTGCATGACAGTGTGTGTGTGGGGCTGTGGCTGTGTGTGTGTGTGTGTGGTCCCGTGATGTGGGTTTTCAGCAGACGGAGGGCTGTTCAGAAATGCTTGGTGAAACGCCAGCTTGGATGTGGATCATTTTCGTTCTAAAATGTCATTTTAAAACTAAGCTATATCAGTGTAAACAGGGCCTGAGTGTGCGTTTTTCACGAGCGGGTTTGCAACGGGGGCGGTGCGGAGGATCGGTGATGCCGCCTCAGCAGCATCATGATGTCTATAGGCCATCGGTGATGGCATCGTCTATCGACCCAACCCTAATAGTGTTAAAACCAAAGTGCAGCCACACGTCAGCTCTAAAAGCTGGAGGCACCTTTATATTTTATGCCATGCTCACTCTTGCTTACTTCTGATCCCGTACTACTTGGCGTTTTGTTGATCGCGAGTTAGGGACATGTACAGGAGTGGAGGAGGACGTCATTTGGCACCACTTGAATCGATACTTGAGATTGGACTATCCATACACTATCGTAAAAGAAACTATCACGATAGTTAGATGTATCGATAATATTGCACAGCCCTAGATAAGATTAAATAAATATCACGTTTAACAACTAACTTATAGTGAGACGCGATCCAGCGGTACATCCTTGATAAACTGTCCGTACCAATGACTGTATAAAATAAACAGTTCGTACACTTCTCTGGAGCTCAGACGAGAGCATGACAGTGTGTGTGGTCACGTAATGTGCGTTTTCAGCAGATGAAGGGCTGTTCAGAAATGCTTGGTGAAACGCCAGTTTGGATCGTAAAAGAAATTATCGCAATAGTTAGATGTATCGATAATTTTGCACAGCCCGAGTTTTTATTAGTACCGATTGGTACCCAATTCCAGTATCGTGACAACCCTTATCTGCACTAGTTGTGTATACTTTTTATATTCTTCTTCTTGTTTTTATTGTACAGTGTCCTTGAGTAGCCAGAAAGGTGCCTTTAAATAAAAAGTATTATTATAAAGCACATGTTGTCTTGTTTCTATCTCTCTCCTTAGGGATGCTGCGTCTCGGCGAGCTTTACTGTCAGTCATCGAGGTGCTGGTTCAGTCTCAGCCTGATGCTGTGGCCAGTAATCTGCCTCCAGGTCTGCTCAGCTGCGGTGTAGTCAGCAGAGGAGTGATGCCCGGGTGAGTGACCCATATCACCTTACTGATGCTAATGACCCCCAGCTACTCTCTCGTATATCATTACAGCGGAGCAGTATTTGAATGGAAATGACAATTTGATGTTTGGCATTTGTGTTATAAAAAATGTAGGAAAATTTACCAGATGTGACTGGAATGTCTTCATTTGGAAAGTAGGGTTGTGTTTATCATGCATGATAATATCATAATCATCATCTTAGCTGATATTTATCTGTCTCACTCACTTTGAATACTTACTCAAATTTGCCTTGAGAGTACAAAAGCTCTGAATGAGACTATAATTCAAGTTAGCAAGCCAACAAATATACTTCTATGCATTTATTTTATATGTATATATAAGAAGTTCCATACAAATGTCAACCTTGCCATGAAAAAAATTAAGTGGTCACCAAAATATGAAAACCATTTCTAAGTTTTTTTGTGTAAGCAAGTATTTTACTCTCATGTATCGGTCAATGTTTTCAAACTATTATATTTGATTTACCAAAGCCACACAAGTGGTAATTTTTACATTTGTCACATCCATAACGGAGAGATGTCACATCCATAATGACACTTTTTTTCATAAATGCAAAAATATTCAATAAAATAAAGTCAATCATGTTTCTGTGTAATATATTATAGGTGGGCATAGATTATTTTTTTTATCTAGATTAATCTCACTCTAATCTTGAAATTAATCTAAATTAAAATAACTCATTTGAATTCTGCCGAAGGCATTCAGAATATGTGTGCTACCCAAAGTAAGTATTTGAGAACGGGTTTCTCCAGCCAGGTGGCGCATTAGACCAGCGGCTCATCTCCTGTTTCCAAAATGCATCACAAACTGCTTGAGAAACTGTTCTACTATGATAATTGGTGATGAAAATAAATGATGTTCAATAAGATGTACTTGTGTTTACTAACTGTTTATTCAGTTAAGCATGAATTATGAACTGTAGGCCTACATAAGCTGCAAACAGAGATTTTTAATGACCTTAATCTGACTAAAGTCATAACTGAACTAAACAGAAGTATAATTAAGATGTGGAGTATGCAGATATTAGTGGCATTATTGAAGTTAACACCGCAGTTAAACTATTACCAGCATGTAGGACTTTTCGCGTTGTTTTTAGATAAGATCCACACACGTAGCTGTCAGTAAAGGACCACACACACACACACATCCATTCGGCCTGCGTTATTAAATTCCATCACACTCTCACCAGTCCTTACTCCTTATTTGCGTCTAATACCCCAGTTTGTCACGGGGGCATGAATGAAATGGGGTTCATGAGTGAATGTGAAACTGCTGAACTACAGTTTAAGTCACCCAAAATTACAGGAAACTCTTACATAAAAGCATTTCACGTAAGCACCTTAATTTTATTATTGTCTATTAAGGCAAATAACTAGATTACAGATGTCCATGTAAGCATAGTCAGTAGTGTCTTCAATGTAAGTGAAAGATCCAGAAGGGCATCCTGCTGATTTGATTCAGAAGGGTACTCACCGGTTGGACTTTTATTCATCGTCATTAATTTTGAAAAACACCTGCTCCATTTTATTTGTATATGTTTTACTGGAACGCATAAACTCTACAGGTGTCTGATAGTTAGATGTGGAGCTAACAGTAATCAGATTCACTCTAGTGAACTGCATCCATGTTAACACTTTACGTTTGATGTGGTCATTTCAAAGTAGGAATACAAACAGATTTGAAGACTCGTTCTTGCCAGCTCCAGTGCAATTCGGCCAGGTATACATCCGCGCTAATGTATCAAGGTGAAAGTTATCATAGCTTGCGTAGAATAGACCCAGCTCCCAACCCAACTTTGAGAATAGATTAACGCAGATATTTTTTTTTAATCGCCCGACAAGAGTCTCCAGTTAACGCAGCACATTAACGCCCACCACTAATATATATATATATATATATATATATATATATATATATATTAG
>CAIGQZ010032119.1:647239-672378 GCA_903798205.1 Danio tinwini | reverse complement strand
ATATATATATATATATATATATATATATATATATATATATATATATATAAAAATGTTTATATATGAAATGTTTATATCTGTTACAAATTATGTATACATTTAAATAGACATGTAAACATATATATTTTTTTGTATTTTATATATACACATGTAAATACAAAGTTTTATTTTGGATTCGACTAATCATTTGACTCATTGATTAATCATCTGACTCATTTAAATGTGTGCTTTTACTATTAGAAAACATTTTTATGCTGAGAGCACTTTGATTGATGTTTTTATAAATCTACCCCAGGAAATTTTTTTATTTATATTGAATTAAAAAAATATATATCTAATGTAGTTAATGCCATATATTTATATGCACAAAAATTTACACAGTACACAAATATATTAAGCTTATATGATATTTTGGATGTGATAAATTTATTTTTAATCATATTTTATTATATATTTTGTATGCTTTTATCGCAATTAATAATATGCCAATACAATAAAATAATAATAATTAAAAACTAATATAATGAGAAATTTAATGTCTTATTTTAATATCCTCTTATTGAATTATGAAGTTTATAGTAATATTATGTAGTGTTTTTATGGTTACACTTTATTTTAGGTCACATTAATTACTATGTACTGGCATCAAAAAATAAGTTCAAATTGTATTGAGAAGGCTTATGTGGCTATTAAGTTGGACTAATGATTAGGGACACAATTGGTGTTATGGGTATGGTTAAAGGCTAACAGTGTTATTATAAATGTAATTACAGAAGTTAATTATAGATGTGATTACATGCAAGTCATTTAAAAATATAATTGCAATATATACTCACCAGCCATTTTATTAGGAACACCTTTCTAGTAACCGGTTTGACCCCCTTTTGCCTTCTGAACTGCCTTAATCCTTCGTGGCGTAGATTCAACAAAGTACTGGAAATATTCCTCAGAGATTTTGCTCCATATTGACATGATAGCATTACACAGTTGCTGCAGATTTGTCGGCTGCACATCCATGATGTGAATCTCCCATTTTACTACATCCCAAAGGTGCTTTATTGGATTGAGCTCTGGTGACTTTGGAGGCCATTTGAGTACAGTGAACTCATTGTCATATTCAAGAAATCAGTCTGAGATGATTCGCGCTTTATGACATGGTGCGTTTTTCTGCTGGAAGTAGCCATCAGAAGATGGGTACACGGTAGTCATAAAGGGATGGACATGGTCAGCAACAATACACAGATAGGTTGTGGTGTTGACACGATGCTCAGTTGGTACTAATGGGCCTAAAGTGGGCCAAGAAAATATCCCCCACACCATTACACCACCACCACCAGCCTGAACCATTGATACAAGGCAGGATGGGTCCATGCTTTCATATTGTTGACACAAAATTCTGACCCTGCTATTCAAATGTCGCAGCAGAAATGGAGACTCATCAGACCAGGCAACGTATATTTTCAATCGTCTATTGTCCAATTTTGGTGAGCCTGTGCCAATTGTAGCCTCAGTTTCCTGTTCTTAGCTGACAGGAGTGGCACCTGGTGTGGTTTTTTGCTGCTGTAGCCCATCCGCCTCAAGGTTGGACGTGTTGTGCATTATTATGATTGAGTTACTGTTGTTTTTCTATCATCTGAAACCAGTCTGGCTATTCTCCTCTGACCTCTGGCATCATTTGCGCCCACAGAACTGCCGCTTACTGGATATTTTGTCTTTTCCGGAACATTCTCTGTAAATCCTAGAGATGGGTGTGCGTAAAAATCCCAGTAGATAAGCAGTTTCTTAAATACTCAGACCAGCCTGTCTGGCACCAACAACCATGCCACATTCAAAGTCACTTAAATCACATTTCTTCCCCATTCTAATGCTCAGTTTGAACTGCTGCAGATCATTTTGACCATGTCTACATGCCTAAATGCATTGAGTTGCTGCCATGTGATTGGCTGATTAGAAATTTGCGTCAAATAGCAGTTGAACAGGTGTACCTAATAAAGTGGCCAGTGAGTGTATGTAAATAGTAAGTGCATTGCACTAAAGCTTATTTTAAATGTATGTACATTGTAGTTAATCTGACCTAAAATAAAGTGTAATTGTTTTTATCTTTTTTGATCTTGCCATGAAATAGCCATAGGTTGCTTATGTGGTAATACATATGGTCTGTAAATCATGGAATATTGGCATTGCATTGTTCAGGCCTCAAAAAAGTCATGAAAATTAGTTTAACAAATATCTGTATACTTGAATGCAGGTTATTTGTCTTCTCTTCTGCCCTTGGCCAAAAACATGCTCTTACAATAGTAGTGCGGTGTGAGCATTATCTGAATACATTTTACATGGATATAAACGAATACATTTAAACTAAATAGATTACTGCGTGTTTTATGATATGCTGTAATAAATTCAAACATTCATTGTTTTTCTTATTATTTACCACATATATGTAGACATGGCACATATGTCATGAAATTGTACATGAAACTCCTGGAAATTTAGTAGTAAAAATGTGTACAAACCCTGAATAAGCAGCGTTTTCATGTCTCTATCTTGTCCAGGTGACTCTCTCGGTCAGGCTGTAGACTTCCTGCCTCTGCTCATTCAGACGGTGGAGAAAGCTGCAGCTCAGAATACCCAGCATGCACTGCTGTCTGAGGCCGTGGCTGCGTCTGTGCTGCTCTGTCGGCTCTCTGTGCTGGACTCTGTCTCTGGTAAGCTTCACATCTACACCTGTCGTCTTGATTATTAAATAAAGAAGACGTCCATTCAGAGTTTGTTCTGCACAACCTATATTATTAGACTGACCTGCTTGTGTCAACTCACTTAGGTTGGTTAGAAGTGAGAAAGTGAAACCTTTTCTCACTTAGGTTAGATTCAGTAAAGTTTTAGCAAGAAAGGTTTTAGAATTTGTATCACATATTAATGTTAAAAAAAAGATCGGATTTATCATTAAACATTCATTTTATGGCTCATTTCCACTGACTGGTACGGATCAATACGGGTCACCTTAATCAAGCTTGCGTTTCCACTGCTAAAAGGGTACCAATGGTACTCTTTTGGTGGGCGTGGTGTACGACAGAAAGCTGCAGTCGACGTCATTTTCGCTCGAGAAAATGTCTAAAGTAAAGCTGTACGGGTCACTCACATATCATATGAGAAGCACTTCTCACAAAACAGATGCTTTACACACATAAATACTTCTGTATAAATGTTTATTACTAACTTTACTATGAACAGGAGTTGATTATAACTGCAGATCAATGACAGTGCGAAATAGCCTACTGTAACGTCTGCAATTATATAACATAAATAAATGAATGAACATATATGAACACATACAGACCCTTACAGTCTCCGATATGTTACCAATTACAGAAAAACTACACAAAGCAGACATTTAGTCCTTATTTAGGTTTAAAACAGTAGGAAATCGAGTCCATAGTGCAAACCTCTCATGATTAAATGTGTCTGTAATCTTCAGCAGCACGTGTAGCCTCTTGTTAGAGTAATTCCATCATTCGGAGTTCATAATAGTCTAAAAGGTGATGATAATAGGTAAACAAGGCAGTTTGTTCACGTTTGCTGTAGAAATAATGTGCTCCTTTTTTCCGGCTTCTCCTTTAGTTTTTTTGTGCGTCACTCTCACGTTTGTCAGTTTCTGACAGGATCAGGTTTTAAAAGCACGTCAATAATCAATCGCATGTTGTTATCATCAGCTCAAGAAGTTTGTTATTTCAAATATAGACGCGTGGCTCGCTGAAGCAAAAAAAAACGCTCGCGGGGCACGGTAAAATCTGCTCCTTTTTTTTGGCTTTGTGGTCTTTTATTTATGAAATCATTTTAAACAGGTAATTTATTTGTGTGATGCATAGGCATCATTAGTCCATCTTTAGTGTCTCAGTTTTATTTTGTGTTATTTATATACTTTGATATGTGTTCATTCATATCTTGAGTAAAAAAATGTATATTAATTTTTTTTGGTTTAAGCAATTGTCATTTTTTCATCATTACGTTTTTTTATATTTAGATATAAAGGTTCATTTGAGCCCAGATTGAACAGGGCTCGTTATTATACGTTATTATATGTATATATAATCTCTCAGCTGTGTATGAAAACATAGCGGCTCCTTTGTTTTCATTCTGGCTTGTTGCGTGAGCTCGTGACGTATCTCTGTAAACCAATAGCGTTCAGCTGCGTGTCTAGCTTCGCTTTTGGTACCCTTTCTCTTGTTTGGTACCCTTTCGAAAGGGTGCCGAAAAAGTGGTACGGTTCGGTACGCCTTTTGACAGTGGAAACGGCCATAAAAGCGTACCGACCCGTACAGTACTAGTCAGTGGAAACAAGCTATTAGTGCATTTTAGCTCCAATGCCCTAGACACCACAGACAATAATAATCACAGTTCATGATCATGACAATCATGCAGAGACTCCGAAAGTGTCCTTTCTTTTTTTGGTGACTATTGTCTTTTTCATCTCATTCAGAAGCGAAGCTGACTTCCTTCTGGAACCTGATCCTGGATGAGAAGAAGCCTCTGTTCACCACTGAGAAGTTCCTCTCTCAGGCTAGTGAAGAAGGTCAGAAACTTACTGCTTATCAAATATTTCAGAGAATTTGCTAATCTGGCCTTAGTCTGTGTCTGCGACAAGATTCCAGTGACAAGTAATTGGTTTGTTTGCACCAAACATGACACGACATGACAGAAAATACTTAAATATAAAAATATATATTTAAAAAATATAAATTTAAATACTATAGCCATTCATTTAAATATCAGTAAGAGTTATAATAAGGGCCAGACAGAACCTGCGGACATTTTTTGCTATTTCTGTGCAGAATTTTGTTAAAAATCTGTGGATTTATGCTGAATTATTTTGGAGGTATCAAAACTAAAACCTTAATATATGAAATAAAAAGTAATACCTTTTTAGCTTTTATTCATAGTTTACAATGCAAATCCAATTAGATCCACTAATTTGGTAAACAAAGCAAGTGTCATATAATATATCTACTAAAAAGCAAAAAAAAATTGCTGTACAAACTGTATTGTAAGTAAATCATATAAATATTTTCTTATTAGTCAATAATATTACTGAACATCAAAAACAGAATAAATATAAATTTACACACATTTACACCATAGATATATACATTAGATGTCGCCTACCCTACTGTTGTCTATTAGAAGGAATGCGTCAATAGAGCCGCCATTTTAGTACAGGGTAGCGCTCCTTTGAAATGAATGCAGGACCAAGGTGAAGTGGAGGACTGTGGCCATCCAAAGCCAGAGAAATACACATATACACATATATCTATGATCGGGAGTTTTCCCCGGTGGTCCGTATGCAAATATTTTTTTAAATTACGAAATATTATAATTTTACATCACTTTTCTACATTGATGGATGTGAGCGCACGGGCATACATGACAAAGAGTGAGTGTTTGTGTGCATGGAAATGCATTACCCTCCTTCCCTGTTTAATATGATCTAATCCATGTCCTAAAACACACCCCCTCTCCTGCTTTCACTTCTCATTCTGACGGAGGGAGCGATTCGTTTGTGAATGAATCTCCGTTAGGAACGACTCGTTCACTTAGCTGACAATAATACAAGTTTTCTTCTTGTCATATTTCATAACATTGTTTGCTTATTTTATTCAACAAAACTAGCATAAGCTTAGAATTTAGTGTGAGTTGGTGCTACTTTGCCTTATGGTCACTGCAGTAAGAGACTGTATTATCATCAATAACATTACTTGTTAAGCACAACAGTTCATAACATACAAAAACATAAAAAACTAAATCTTACCTATAAATTGTGATGGCTTTGTTTTCTTTGTTTGCTCGTTACTACACCCGTACACAGCGCTAAAGTCCAGCATCTTCAAATTGGCACACTGTCTTGACTAGTGCGGTTGAATGACGTTTGTCCTAGGAGCACTGTACTAATGTGGCGGCGCTATTGACGCATGCTCAGGGTCCCTTTGTGATATCTAGTGTATATATCTATGAATTTACACAAGTAAATAAACTGAATCAGTGATTAGTTGAAAATTCTGTGTGCGCAAATTCCGTGTGGGCCTAGTTTTAATCATATTAATACATACAGTTGAAGTCAAAATGAGTCGCCCTCCTGTGATAATGTTTCTTAAAATATTTTACTTCTGGAGAAAACGTGTCTTACCACGGAAAAAGATACCCTTTATCATGTGTAGTTAGCAGACAGTGTAAATATTTAGCTCAGGAGAATACAGGAGATTATTTTATATAACAAACTTCTACCCTTTTATTACAACTAACCATCTTTCTATATTTATCTAATATTTATGTTAAATTTTCTGCTTTCATAACCCTGATGTTGATTGTCTTTTACCCACAGCCCTTTGTACTGTTTTACTGCTCTGTGAAAGGCTGTTCCTGGATCAGCCACAAAGACTCAACAACAGCAAGTCTCAGTGAGTCACTCAAGTCTTTTATTTATGAGATCATTTTAAACAGGTAATTTATTTGTGTGATGCATAGGCATCATTAGTCCATCTTTAGTGTCTCAGTTTTATTTTGTGTTATTTATATACTTTAATATGTTTATTCATATCTTGAGTAAAAAAATGAATATAAATTTTTATTGGTTTAAGCAATTGTCATTTTTGTTGCACTATCATTACGTTTTTTTTATATTTAGATATGAATCATATTAATGAGTCTGAATAAGAAGCCTACTTGAGAAATGTTGCTTTTGTTGTGCTGTGAAATACAACATTGTACAATGCAGTGATGTTATGTAGTTTCAAAACACAATATATTAACATTTTAATGTGGAAAAACACAACGTGGGTGTCTTAAGGAGCAAATATACAACATGTGGGCTCTTATATGCTGTTGTGTCATCACTTATATTGCAAGTCATCTCTCTCCGACCCCTCATTTGGGATGCTTTTCATGGGCTGGCCCCCATGACAAACAAATTGAATAGCCGTGCCATAGAGCGAAACAGATGGCAAAATGGGAAAATGTAAGTTTGTAAACTCCTGGTTGGAGAAAGACGAGTTTAAACAGTGGCTGAAACCTGTTGCTGAAAACAACCATGTAAATTATTCTTTCAAGGTTTGTTTCTTCCGAGCTTATCTGAGTTCTGTTGCACGGTTGTGCTCCATTCATTTATTTAACTACTACTGTTTATTAGCAACTGTTTATTAAGTTAAAGGTTTGATACTGATTAGAGCTTGAAGTGGCGACGAGGTCTTAAAATATTCTGAGAAGGTCTTTAAAAAGTCGTAAAAATTGATATTGATATACCCTGATTAAAATAGTTTTGCCGCTATGCAAAAAAAACAAAGAGCAGAGATCAACATCCCATAATGCAATTCACAACTGTAAATAAATGAAAAACAAAACATGAAAACTGTTAATAAGCAGAAATATTTGACAGTGTACAGTCATATGCATTCTAAAGTTTTCCTTTCTGTATGTGTATTGGCTGAAACTGTTATCTGCTGTCTTCAGGATGTACCATCAGGCCACAGTGATGCCACTGCTGTCCCGTCTATGGCCCGTACGCAAACGCGCTCAGCAAACTGTGAAGAAGCTCCTGTCCTCGCTGGGCGGATCCAGTCTGGCCCACGGCCTTCTGGCAGAACTACGTGTAGTTGTTAACAAACACAAGGTGCGGGATGAACTTTTGTTGAATGATAGAGATTGAATACTGATTCATTTATTGATTTTTTTACATTTATTTTGAATTTAAAACATTTTATTTGAAAAATTAAGTATAAATGCATAATAATTTGACCATAGCTTTGTAATTGTATGCTACATAAAATGCATAGGGGTGTCACGAGATCTCGCGAGATTAGATCACGACAAGATTTCTCATCGAGATGACAAGTTGTCTCGTGAGTTGAGATGTTAGCATGATGGAGCGTGAGGGTGAAATTTAGCCTTTAAGATTGGAAGCAGGATTGAATTTAAACTGCAAATCAAGTGCTTTGCACACACCTGATAAGGCTGGCCTCTGTGTTGCACATGTCACTCGGTTGGGCTGGCATGTGTGATGTAATCGCTTTTTATACAACTGCAGCCACACAAATTAATCATGGGCATTACCACGCGATGGAATGTCACTTTAGATGTGCTGAAAGTGGCATTATTGAAGTGCAGTAATATGTAAACACCGCAATCAAACTATTACCATCATGTAGGAATTTAGCCGCATTTTGCAACAGGACAGTCCACACAGCTGTTTGACACGTTTCTGCACCTACACACATCTCTAAGCGCACACACATACTGAACTGCTGGAGACTCAACACACCCGCCTTTATTATTATCAAACTATTATATTAATAATAACTATTATAATAATAATAATAAATTATTATTATTAAATGTTTATGCTGTATGGGAAAAGCGGACGTTTCTTTTCCTGGTTCAAGTGACCAAATTCTACACAAGCACTAAAAAAGTCTTACATTTTACCTCCTTTCTAGGGGTTTGGAGAAAATGTAACACAACAAAAAAAAGTATTAAGATAAATAAAAATATCAACTTTAATTTGTTTGAATAAATAATAATAATAATAATAGCAATAATAATAAATCAATGTTTAATAATGTGCATTGTAAGAAATGTTTTTTGACCACATCGGTTTGGACTGTAGTTCTGCCGAGCGACTATAAAGTTATCAGCAATATGGTAAAAAACTGTACATTTCTAGTCAAACCATTCTTTTGCAATCTTACACCAAAAACAGAAATAAGGGCAGTATTAATAGCTAAAAATGTGGGAGATGAATAAAAACATACAATATTAATTGTACCCAGCTTAAATGTAAATTTAAGGCTTACTCACACTATGCTATCCGAACCGTGCTCAGGCCCGTTTCCTGGATCGTTTGAGAAGTGTGAGCGCGCTGAATCGGGCTCAGGCATGGTACACTTGGGCGGCCCTGGCCCAGTTGGAAAAGGTGGGCCAGAGCACGGTTCACTTGGGCTCAGGCGCGGTACGCTTACAGTGTGAGTGCAAGCGTGCCAAAGCCCATAACTGAAAGCGAGACGTGACTTATAAGGGACTGTTTGATATGTATTAATTAATCATTCATACTGTTCAATGAACACAAATGTTGTAGATTATTAAAGACGCAAATCCCTCACTGCACATCATCTGCACCTTCAGCAAACTTCCTAATTCCTGCAGCACGAGGACTTTATGATTGTTTATGAGCGTCAAAAGTGGCTGATCTGTTCGGCAAAATATTAGACTGCGTGTCACCGCATATCAAATGACTAAAACGATATAACTAAAGAAATCTCCACTGTGCTGAGCGAGAACGTTTACTGAGCAGCGCATCATCGATGATGTAAGCGCGCCCATGCCCGAATGTAATGTGAGTGCGGGCCGTCGGGGGAGACAAGCGTGCTTTGGCCCGGTTCAAGGCAGCTACATAGTGTGAGTACGGCCTTAAAGTTACCAGAGAGAGGGGGAGGGAGAGGGGGAGGCGCAGAGAAGAAAAAGAGACAGAGCAGTTTACCAACTATTGCATCTTTCTTGACCATGTGACCAAAGCCCAAATGCTGAGACATTCAAACTGACCAATCAACATGTGACCACATCGTAAAACCCCCAAAGTCCACACACCAGGCTCTGATCTTATCAGTATCTGCCTTTGGAGTCAGCATGGACCTTCTTTGGTGAAAAAGACATGTTTTGCCATATAAACAAATGCATATGATAATTTAGACTCTTACAGCATGGAGAATCTCATTTTTCTCTATCCCAGCATACTTTCACGTAAGATATAAGGGAAAAGAAAACTCAGAAAAAAAGATTTCAAAAGAAAAATGATCTTTTATTGTCTGTTTAACTGTCTTTTTTTCTTCTTTTTTTTTTTTTTTTTACATTTTCAGAAAGCGTAAACAAAACAAAGAAATACCTTAATGAAAACTTTCTTAGCCAAAATCTTCAGGAGAGGGTAAGGCCACAATTACAACCAAAACAAAAGCTTCCTAAATAGACAATAACTCCTATTTTTCCTATAAAAAAACTAAAATCAATGACAATGCGCTCACCTCACTCCCTGACTAAACCCAAAACAGGAGAAAACTTGAAAAGGGGATAAACCCAAAATAAATCGGCACCCATGTCCCCTACATGGCTTATGTTAACTTTCACATAAAGTTACATGTCTCTCTTATTTACGCTACAAGTTCACTTTTTAAATATAACACTATATCACTGGAATAGCGAAAACAGGGACTCCGTGCTTTGCTGCTCTGCCTCTTAATAAAGCCTGGACACTCGATCAACACAAACAGATGTGACTTGCTCTGATTGGAAGCAGGTACGGCTGGTTTGGAGAGCTGCTCAATGAGAGAATTATTAATTTGAAAATATATTTTATTACAGCAAAAAACAAACAAATTCATACAATATTTTAAAAAACAAAACAGGTTCTTATACCATCATACATAAACGCATACCAACACAATTCAACCCTACTTCCTTACATTTTATTATTTAAAAAATACTCCATTACTGCAAAAACGGTGCAAAACATAACATCTATTGAGCGTAAAACGTTTCTACAACACCATTTAAATTCAAAGGATGACAAATCATTCATAGCTTTGAAAAAATTGAAATCTGTGATTACTCTTGACTTAATCAGATTGATAAAAACCATCAGTACATCTCGACTAGAAATGCCTTCAATCTTATTTTTCTTACTCACATAAATTGCCATGTTTGATTGACCCAAAATGAAATTAAATAATTGACACTCAGAAGCTCTTCTCCTAACATGTTTAAACTCATAAATAAACATCTCCATTGAAAAAAAAACCTCATTAAAAGACTGAAACAAAAAACAACAACACATCAAATAAAGGTCTTAATCTATTACAACTCATAAATGCATGGAATATTGCTTCTCTTTCGGTACAAAAAGGACAATCAGGACTGATCTCAGGATTTATCACAGAGATAAAAGCATTTACAGCGATCACACCATGTAAAATTCTTTATTGAATATCACCCCCTCTCTTAGGTAACAGTGGCTTATATAGTGCTCTCCAATGTGGCCTACAATCCATACTAAGTCCAAGGACACTACGCCATATTGAATCACTTTTCTTATTTAAAATCGTCCTATTAAAAACCTTAACACAGCTTTTATACACTTCTTTCACATTAAAAGCATCATCACTACAACATATCTCCTTTTCTAAGAAAGGACCTTCACAGTTATCTAATTTTGTGGACAAAATTAGATTATAAAAAGGGTCATCTACGTTGGGTTTTATTAAACCTTGACAAAAATCTTCAAGAATTTTTAATTCTCTTGTTAAAGCTGATCGAACCAGCCTAATAGATTTAAAATGCTCAATGAGAGAGAGAGAGATAGAGATAAATAAAAGAAAAAGGGGAGAACAATAAACTGCCTCTCACACCAACAACTTATCACCCAAATACATCATAGGATGTAACAAAAGCTTTTATATTGTCATCTAGCACAAGTATTTAAGCATGTTCATGAGAGAGAAAGAGAGCGCAACATCCGCCACGTAACCAATATAAAATAATACTGTTGCTTACATCACACGCATAAATCACGCCATGGACATTACATCAAGATGCCTACTGGTTTAAAAAGGCCTAGATTAAAAGAAGATGGGCAAATGAGAACGTTTCTGTCATAAACTATAATAAAACAACCTGTCAAAAACAAATAAAAAATTTAACCATGCAAACAGATTAAATACAGGAACATACCTGCCAACACTCCCGTTTTTCCCGGGAGTCTCCCGTATTTCAGACCCACCTCCCGGTTTGTCATTTCTCCCGGAAAACTCCTGGAATTTTAACCAGTCACAATCTGTTACATGTTACAATCTGTAACACCCCATTCACACGGGGCTTCAGCGTCAACGCTTGACAGAGGGCGTGTCTGAAGTTGGAGCTGACGCGATCTTCATAGCAGCGTCAGCTAATGAAATTAGTCGGCAATCGGCTACTGTCTGAGCTGGTGTATTTGCATACAGCAATCTGATTGGCTGGCGCTTCCGTCGGCACTTGAAGAGTTGAGAAAGTCCCAACATTGGTCCCAACTTCTGCAGGGTAGTCTAGATTGGATATGCGGCAGGCCGGAAGTGCAATATGCACAATAATATAGCGGCATTTTTTATGACGCTGTGTAACAATAATTGATATTTTTATAGTACTGTGATGGTTGGGTTTAGGGTTGGGGTGGGGGGTAGGGGTTAAAAAAATAGAATTTATTGGGTAATTTAATATATAAGATAAATAATACTTTGTACAACTACTGTTTTTACGCTTCTGTGACTGTTGGGTTTAGGGTTGGGGATGGGGTAGACTTTAATAAAATACAATAAATCAGAAATTTCATAAATAACATAAATAATTGCAATCAACGCCACTGAAGCGGGGCCGACGGATCCACAATGCAGTTCAGCAATGCCTGACGTCACCCATTTAAAGTGAATGGATAGCTTTGAAGCTGACTTCAAACAGACCAGGCACCCCGTCCGGTCGCTCTGCCCCCCAATCTCCCGGATTTTCAGAGTCAAATGTTGGCAGGTATGTAAAGGAATGGAGAAGAGAGCGCTCTTTTTATTATCAGCTGTCAGTCAGCACCCGCTCTTTTTTTTTTTTTTTTTCTGACGTCTTTTGCCATGTGTTTGCACGTTCATTGCATAGAATTCAATATAAACTAATATAAAACTATTGCATACGTCAAATTATGGGAATAATTATGGAAATTGCACACATAAATGGAAGTAAATTAATTACAAATTGATAAAAAAAACACCTAAATTGTTTTGCATTTTGTGATTTTAATTTATTTATTAATTAATTTATTTATTTATATTTTTTATTATAATTTTTTTATGATTTAATAATAGATTATCTATTTTTCATTCATATATTAGCAGAATATTTGAATTCGTTCATATGTTTGATCATTAAGGATTTCTTTTAAAATAGTGTAAAAAAAATTTTGTGCCGTCTCATTCCTGTGAACCCAATCTCGTGTCCTGTCTCGTGGAGTCGGCGTCTCGTCCCATGCCTAATGCATATATAAAAAAATAATATATGGCACTCAAATTTGCTCTCTGCCAGCAGGTGGCGCTTACAGAACAGCAAGAATGACTTTCCTTGTTTTAGTGCTAGAAACAGACATAGAGATCATCTAATAAAAAAAATAACAACAAAATCTTTTCAGAGGATGATGGGTTCACCTCCTAGATACTTTAATAAAACCTCCCACCTCAAATTCAGCAATGAATGAACAGTGTTTCTGTGTTATGAATGCACTCATGTTTCTGTCTGTGGTCTCAGATTCTGCCAGCAGACGTGCTGTACACAGAGACGGGTGAGCTGACGGAGACGGGCCGATCGTATGTGTCTCCGAGGGTCCTGCAGGAGGCTCTGAGTGTCATCTGCTCAGTCGCGGCCCAGTGGAACGCCCCGGAGGAGACAGAGAAACTGGCCCTGGAGATCCTCATCGTTACTCATCATCCCTCCATCGGTGTGTCTCACTCTCTCAGTTGATGAATCTGTACAGGAATATTCTAACTTTCATATACACGTTTTTGCTTTGAAGACATTTCTTTGTGAAAAGATTATAAATAAACTAAAAAAAGTACAGTTATGGAATAGCAATTCGTTCTTTATAGTTGCTCTGTAATCCGACATTTCATGTTACATTGAGAGCTTGTTCATTTTGAATGTAGATTTGTTAATAAAATAGGTGGGCATAGATTACTTTTTTAATCTAGATTAATCTTACTGTAATCTTGGAATTAATCTAGATTAAAATGGCTGATTTGAATTCTGCTGAAGGCATTCAGAATATGTGTGCTACCCAAATAATGACTAAAAGTAAGTCTTTGAGAACGGGTTTCTCCAGGCAGGTGGCGCATTAGACCAGCGGCTCATCTCCTGTTTCCAAAATGCATCACAAACTGCTTGAGAAACTGTTCTACTATGATAATTGGCGATGAAAATAAATGATGTTCAATAAGATGTACTTGTGTTTACTAACTGTTTATTCAGTTAAACATCAGTGTTGAACTGTAGGCCTACATAAGCTCCAAACAGCGATTTTTGATGACCTTAACCTGACTAAAGTCATAACTGAACTAAACAGAAGTAGAATTAAGATGTGGAGTATGCAGATATTAGTGGCATTATTGAAGTAAACACCGCAGTTAAACTATTACCGGCATGTAGGACTTTTCGCCATATTTTCCACTCACGCGGTTGTCAGGAAAGGACCGCACACACACTGACACACACACACACGTAAAATGTGGTAGTTTTTTTCTTTCGATTTGACGTGTGTTATTAAATTCCATCACACTCTCACCAGTCCTTACTCCTTATTTGCGTCTAATACCCCAGTTTGTCACGGGGGCATGAATGAAACGTTCATGAGTGAAAGTGAAACTGCCGAACTGCAGTTAAAGTCACCCAAAATTACAGGAAACTCTTCCATGAAAGCACTTGACGTAAACACCTTCATTATATTATTGTCTATTAAGGCAAATAACTAGATTACAGATGTCCATGTAAGCGTAGTCAGTAGTGTCTTCACATCCTGCTGATTTGATTCAGAAGGGCACTTTTTTGTCAGACGGCTCATTAGTTAGGTATACATTCGCGCTAAAATATCAAGGTGAAAGTAATCATAGCTTGCATAGAATAGACCCAGCTGCCAACCCAACTTTGAGAATAGATTAACGGCAATATGTTTTTTAATCACGTGATAAGAGTCTCGCATAAACGCAGCACATTAACGCCGATAACGGCCCACCACTAAAAATAACACTGTTTTCCAAAAATTCCAGTCATAATTGAAACTCTAATTCTGGTTAAAATGTAGAGTTGGAAAGATGTATTTGCACAGATGATGAAACAGGGAAAGATGCAAGTCAAGAATCGTTTCGGAACGAATCATGGCTCTGAATTCCCTAAATATTCCCGGCACTAGAATATTCCAGTATGTGTGTCCTCTGTTAATCAGGCTGTGTGTGTGTTTCAGTGGCCGTCCGCTCTGAGCTGTGGTCTTCTCTGCTGTCCGCTATGAAGCTGGACGCTGCTCAGTTCATCGACAAACACCTGGAAGTGATTCTACCTCGCCTGCTGGAAGCCAACACAGACAATCAGGTGCGATTCAATGTCCCACGGGCATTCATAATGTTGGACACATTTCAGATTCAGACACATTTACCCTACAGCTCCAAAGTTTGGGATAGTTTTTTCATGCTGCATGTATTTAAGCAGAAATACAGTGTAGATATACAGTGCTCAAATAAAGTGTGCAAATCTCTTATTTAAGTTCATATTTTCTATAGGAAGCTTCACAATATTATATTTGTGCATATACAATAAATTAGTCAGTTCTGAAGCCAAATCTGGAGCTTACCTAACAAAATAACTTACGATAACGGTCCAAAAATAGTACAGGTAAATTTATGTTAGAGAAAATATTAAATACAAAAATAGCAAAATTCAAAAGAAACTAAAAAATTGTGTTGTATTTTTTTTCAATATTTTGCATTCATTTAAATGTAATATCTTTCTATTTCTAAAGATGTTCAGAGACTAAAATACTATTTTAATGAATATATCAATTTATTAAATGTTTTATTCAAATGCACCAACATATATGACCTTTATTCACTGAGAAATTTAAAAAAAAAATTTCAAAATGGGGTGTACTCCATTACCTTGAGCACTGTAATTACAGTAGAAAATATAACTATCTACATTGTATAAATTGTGCTAAATCATTATCAGTTATTATTGGTGCTTTTCAGCTTTTAGTATGTGTTCTCATTATCATCAATATGGAAAATGCTTTTACAGTTTCCAAGGAAAATCTTAAATATTTTTTAAGGCTGCAACAAAGAATCGAATAAAACGATTAAATTCGTTTACTAAAAATGTTGGCAATGAATTTCATAATCGATTTGTCGTGTCGCTCGACGTGAAGATGTTTGATTATTAAAAAAACTTTAGTTGAGCGTGGAGTAAACGCACTCTGAACTCTGCTGGCGTCCCGCGCTTGCGTTTGTTTTGATTCAGGAGTGCAATACCTAGTTCAACCACTGGGTGTCAAACTTAGATACTGCACCTTTAATATTATACTATAATTGTTTGATTTTATTATTAAATATATCATATTAAAAACTACCAAACTTAAAATGGTATCATTGGGCCACTCAAATTAGAGCAGCAATGTTCTATTTTGAAAAGAGTACCATCCTACCTGGATTTCTATAGAGGCCCACTCAATTCAATTCAATTCATCTTTATTTGTATAGCGCTTATACAATGTAGATTGTGTCAAAGCAGCTTCACATAGAATGATATAGTGAATTGAAACAGTGTCAGTTCAGCGTCAAACAGTGTCAGTTCAGTGTCACTCAATTCCTTTGAGCTTATATCTGTATTCAGGAGATACTAAAAAGCTGATAAAATGTACAAAAAATCCATTTACCCGGAATACAATAGCAATTTGGTTTGAGGCTCTTACTCATTTAGGTGGATTTCCACAGCTCTCGCGTTTCTCTCAAATTTTTAAGAATGAAAATTTTCGCCCTGGTAGAGCCGATCCAGGTTTTACAATTTGGTCAAATTAAGGTATTAGCAGGATATCTGATCTTTACGATGAAGGTCACTTTAAAGGACTTTTGTCCTTTGAAGAAATAAAAAAAAAAGTGGAATTCCAAATAAGCATTTTATCTAATTTTTGCAATTGCGTAGTTTTATTATGTCAAAACAAGATGACCATTTAGCTGAACCCCCTCTTTCTATTTTGGAGAATATTATACTTAACTGTTTAAAGGGTAAAGGCCAAGTATCTGTTTTATATAAACAGTTGGTGGACAAATCAAAAGAGTCATTTAATGATGGACTTCAAGCTTGGCAGTCTGACCTGCAGGCTGATATAACTGAGGAAGAGTGGCAAGAAGCTTGTAAAAAAGCCCAAACTCAGACAACAAGCACTTATTTTAGATTGCTTCAATATAAGTGGCTGAGTAGACAGTATGTAACTTCAGTTAAGTTGCATCATTTTAACCCAAATATCCCTGATACATGCTATAAATGTAAACCAGAGGAAGGAATTTTATTTCTTTGTATGTGGGAATGTTCTAAAATCAGCTGTTTTTGGGTTAAAATACTGAACGTTGTAAGTCAAATCATTGGTAAAGTAATTCCTCTTGATCCCAGCTTGTGTATATTGCATATTTGTCCATTGAACTTTGATGTGACCAGACATGAAAGAGTGCTGTTGATTTTATGTTTGCTGGAAGCTAAACATGTAATTGCGTGTTCTTGAAAAAAAGAAGACAGTCCTGGTGTATCTCATTGGATAAAGGGGATTACCTCTTGCCTTGCCTTGGAAAAATTTACCTATTTTTTGAAAAACAAAATCCAAATATTTTGGTCTATTTGGAAATATTCTATGACTTTTTGGAGAATCTAGATGGTGACTCTTTTCTTAAACTGACAGACATTGAAAGTATATAGATTAGACAAATATGTTATTGCTTTATTTAACATTAATATTGTTGTTTATTTATTTGTTTACTTTTTCTTTCAACATGTGTTAAGTTATTTTGAATTTATATTATTCGTGCTGTATTTTTGTTTTTGTATTATTTTTATATATTTAATTTATTCATTATTTAGATTTTTTGCTAAACTGAAAAACTAAATCTGTCAATCTGTATGACAATGTTTAAAATAAAAATTGTTGTTCAAAAAATATATATCATATTAAAATGATCAAGTAATGGCATTTCCCATTTTCTGTGATCGAATAAGCTAGCTTGGACTCACTGCTAAATGCAGACTGTGGCTTAAATTTCCAACCACTGTGCGACTAGAACTACGCCCTCAGTTGTATAAATCAAATCGTCACGAAAATGTAAAGGGGTAACACTTTACAATAAGGTTCATTAGTTAATGTATTTACTAACATGAACTAATAATGAACAACACTTGTACAACATTTATTAATCACAATTCAACATTCACTAATGCATTATTAACATCCAAGTTCATGCTTATTTACATTAGTTAATGCACCATGAATTAACATGAACTAACAATGAACAACTGTATTTTCATTAACGTTAACTTACATGAACAAATGCTGTAGTAAATGTATTGTTCATTGTTTGTTCATGTTAGTAAATGCATTAACTAACATTAACTGATGAACCTTATTGTAAAGTGTTACCTGTAAAGGTAACGATGATTAGAGTTATAATAACCAGCTCGCACTTACCTCACGTCTGCGACTCGTACTGCATCAGAGTCGCACAAGTCCGTTGATTCACAAACTATGCATGCTCGTATGCATGCTATATGTATATGTGTGTATACTGTATATCGTGGCACTCAGCAGCTATCCATTAATAAAGCTCTACATTTAAAATTTATTTTTTAAATTTTACCACGTCATATAAAACTAACATTTGTTTGAGGACATAGAAGCAGTTTTTCCCAATCCGTTTATAAAGCAGCACTGCGCAGTACTCGATGACAGAAAAGAAGGTAGTTTCTGGTCTTACTCACCCCCAAAAATGCTCTGTTTGCCTGATCTTATTAATATCATCATATCCAAATACTTTCTAAATAATATTTCAAAGCTTCTCTGTTATTAATTGTTTTTAGTAAATATGTTTTCAGATATAAATGCTTTTAATGCATGTCATGTGTGGTATTTCTGCTTGACGTTAAGTCTTTTTCTCTCTAGGCTGTTCAGAATGCTGTCGGTTCTCTGTCTCTGCTGTCTCCCAACAAGCTGCTGCCGCGGGTCATGGATCACGTGACCCAGCGATTGTCCAATCCTGCGCTGAGTCTAGTGACGCGTCAGGAACACGCAATCATGCAAACTCCAGAAGGAGAACTTTATGACAAGAGCATCATTATGAGGTAAAGTCAGGTTGAATGAACTTCAGTCTTGGATGAAAGAGAACCACGCGTGTGTGTTTGGTCCGCAAGTGTGTAGTAAACCCTGTTGTGTTTTTTTTGTCAGCGCGCAGCAGGAGAGCACAAAGAAAGGCAACATGAAGAGAGAGAATAAAGCGTATTCCTTCAAAGAGCAGATCATTGAACTGGAGCTTCAGGAGGTGAGAACAACATGACTAAAGATGAACCACTGACACAGAGAAATGAATGAGATGTTTTAGGCTTTGTGTAATTACTTACAATACCCTAACATCTGCATAGCAACCTCCTAGATTTATTAACCTGTGCACAACGTTTCAAACTCCAAGCTTTGTGAACGCTACTTTACAGTTTCAGGCTAGGTTTTCTCATGGCAGTGTCAAAAGTTTTGTCTTTAATTTCTAGCTCA
The DNA here is from genome assembly GCA_903798205.1 of Danio tinwini. Lineage (NCBI taxonomy): Eukaryota > Metazoa > Chordata > Actinopteri > Cypriniformes > Danionidae > Danio > Danio tinwini. The sequence goes on along the minus strand of CAIGQZ010032119.1, from coordinate 652,994 downwards.
TAATGATCTACAGAGTATTGTGTTAACTTGTTTTAATGCAAGTGGTTTTAATCATCTTAAAATATTTCCTTCATTTGTACAGAATTGATGTCATCAATCATTTCAGCCATTAAACAAAGCTGTAACTTAAATATCTTCATTTTCTGCAGTCTGATCTGATACAATGAGTAAAAGAAGCAGTGTAGTGTCGGCTGATATTACATCAGCTTCATTGCATTGTGGGTTACAGTATAATGCAGTGTGTTCAGTTTTCAAGGTGCTGTATGTGTAAGTTTTTGACTCTTCTAAAGCATAAAAACACCATAATATGTTTGCAGATATTTAAGAAACATGCTAAATGAACATTTGTTTATCTGAAAAACAATGCTGAAGTCAGATATTCTGCTTCGAAAACGTGAGTTACGTGTCAGAACGTCTGTCTTTGTTTTTGTTCTTTTACTGAGTGGTACGGTACGGGTCGGTACGCTTTTATGGCTGTTTCCACTGTCAAAAGCGTACCAAACCGATCCGTACCGTACCACTTTTTCGGCACCCTTTCGAAAGGGTACCAAAGACGAGAAAGGGTACCCAAAGGTGGAGCTACACGCGCAGCTGAACGCTGATTGGTTTACAGAGACACGTCACGATCTCGTGGAGCTAGCCAGAATCAAAACAATGGAGCCGCCATGTTTTTAAATGCACAGCCGAGACAACTATATGCATATAATAACGATCCATGGATGACCCGGGCTCAAAACAAACCTTGTCGTTGTCTTGATGAACAGCCACAAAGCCAAGAATCTGCCGTGTCCTGTTGTTGTTTTATGAGGCCGTCTAAAAGTGCGAGCGGTTTTTCGCTTTCTCCAGGGAGCCCGCGTTCGCGTCTAGATTTGATATAACAAACTTCTTGAGCTGATAATAATAACGTGCGTGTGTGATTAATGAAGCGTCTTCGACATCTGATCCATTCAGAAAGAAAAGGACAAACGCGAGAGTGAAGCGCAGAAAAAAAGGAGAAGCCCGACAGGATTACAAGGATTGCCGAACTCAAATAAGGACTTAATGTCTGCTGTGTGTAGTTTATCTGTAAGTGGTAACATATCGGAGACTGTAAGGGTCTGTATGTGTTCATATATGTTGCATTTATTTATTTATTTTATATAACTGCAGACGTTACAGTAGGCTGTAACACTGTCATTGATCTGCAGTTATAATCAAATCATGTTCATAGAAATGTTAGTAATAAACATTTATAAACAAGTATTAATATGTTTAAAGCATCAGTTTTGTTAGAAGAGCTTCTCATATAATGTGAACGAACTGTACAGCTTTACTGTAGACATTTATTCGAGCGAGAATGACGTAGACTGAAACTCTCTGTAGTACACCACGCCCACCAAAAGGGTACCCTTTGTAGTGGAAACGCAAGCTTGATAAAGGTGACCCGTACCGACCCGAACCGTACCGTACTGTACCACTCAGTGGAAACGAGCCAAAAGCATGCGCTCGAAATGCGACCTCCGGTGGACTCTGAAATGAGACGCAGATTCTGATTTCCACATGAAGTTATTAGTTAGCAAATAATATAAATATTACGAATGTAAACATTAGGTGAGCAGGTTACATTGTAACCATGTGACCTAATAACACACTATGTAATGAGATAGGCAGTGATGAGCAATTTGGCTGTTTGCACCAGACGAAACATGATAGAAATTTAAATACAGCCTTTCAGAAGTATAGAATAGTGCACTCAGTGCACTCCAACGAAATGATAAGGTTTTTAATCGAATTAATACATGTTAACCCTCTTTAACATCATTAAATGTAGATGCTAAATCACTCATATGTTTAGTTCTAAAGATCAATTTCAAATGGTTTATTTTATTTTTAAGATCTGAGGTGAACTATCTGCTGCTGCTTTCAGTAAATGACAATAAATGTCCTGTAAAATGGCATTCAAACTCACAATGTTAGCATTTAGCACTGAATAAAACACACAAGGTTTACCTGAGGTGATCACTGTCAGTTTTCTCTTGTTCAGCTGCAAGTAATTGAAGCCGTTTCTAATATACATGTCATGGAAAACCTGGAAAAGTCATGGAATTTTGACATGGCATTTTTCAGGCCTGCAAAAGTTTTGGAAAAACAGAAAAACCCACAAAGTTTTGGAAAAGTCTTGGAAATTAGGTTTACAAATGTCTGTATACTTGAATTAGGGCTGCACGATATTGGAAAAATCTGACATTATGATATTTTGTATTTCTGTGATGTATATTTCGATGTGAATACAATTTCACCAGATGATTTAACAGGTTTATTTGGATTGATTGGGGGGATTTTGCAGATGAGTAAATCTTAAATAATATATAACGAATAAATTACAAGCATAGATAACTAAAATATAGTAAAGATAAAAGTGAATGATAGTTTTCAGGTATTCACTATTCAGGTACAGATACTGAATAATCAACACTGCACAGTCTTTATTGTATATTATTTCATCTTTATTAAAGTTACAAAACATTTCTTGTGGCCGGATGATTTAAAATGTGAAATATTGAAATGTTCACACAGTCACAGGCCTTAAAGGGACTTAAATATTAAAATGTACTCACTATTTACTCACACTTCACTTGTTTCAATACTATAGCAGTTATTCAATTGTTCTTTTTGTGTTCATTTAAAAAAACAGAAAACTCATAAATGTTTGAAACAAGTGAAGGGTATAATAGAAAAATGGTAAGTCATTAATCTCTTTAAAAATGCATGCAGATGATAATCTTTTACTCTATTATGATTAAATTCTATATTAAACTATAATCTCAACATTGCATATCCTGCGATGTGACTATTGCAGATGCACACATTGCGATATAGATACTGAAATAATATATTGTCCAGCCATAACTTGAATATAGGTTAGTTGTCTTTACTACTTTTCTGTTTTTGGTCAAAAACTTGCTCTCACATTGTTAGTGCTGTGTAAGCACGATCAAAATTTTACATAGATATAAAAACTAATTTAATAAAAAATAGATTGTTGCGTGTTCTATGATGTGCTGTAGTAAATTTAATCGTCATTGTTTTTCTTATTATTTTCTATGTATATGTAGACATTACATGAAACATTCTGTCATGAAAATGAAAAATCTTGGAAAAGTCATGGAATTTTAGTAGTAAAAATGTGTATGAACCCTGAATGTATTAATTCAAGGTGTTGGTTTGAAAAAAAAACCTCCTTTTAATATGAAAATATTGCTTTTATCGCGTGCTATCTAGAATAGAGATTCCCAAACTAGGACTTGCGAGCCAAAGTTGGCCCATGATAACCTGTAATTTGGCCCACCGTTCTATCTGAGAAGAGTGAGATTGTCATTTCTAATTTAATTTAGCCTTTTTTGTTTGTTTGTTTGTTTGTTTGTTTGTTTGTTTGTTGTTGGTGCTAAGCTACAAAAAAGTAAACTAAAATGAAATGTTGTAACAATCAGATTTTTAAAAATATAAATACTGACACTCATTGGATATAGGACAATGCAGAAACAGAGTGCAGGTTGACTACTGTAATAAGTTCATTATACAATTAAAAGCATATGCTACATTAGTTAATATAAAGCAATGTTTTCTAGTTATTTTTAAGTATTGAATAAATTAGGAGTTGGCAACGTTAATGTAACAGAGTTTGTTATATTTACTTTCGACCCACCACCCTCAATCAAATTCGCTTTTTAGCCTTTCATAAGAAAAAGTTTGAGCACCCACGATTTAGAACATGATTAAAATCAGCCTTTGTTGGTGTCGTCAATCTGGCATCTTCTCTTGCGTGTGTTTTGAACCAGGGGTGCAATACCTAGTTCAACCACTGGGTGTCAAACTTACATACTGCACCTTTAATTAGCTTGTTTTTTTTTGTTTTTTTTGTTGAATTAATATATGAAGCACGTTCAAAACAGCAGTAAACAAAGAAAATAAGAGCTCTATAAGATTAAAACTCTTGTTGTCAATAAATGCTGTTGAAAGCCAGTTTTAAAAAGATTTAAAGGTGACCTATTATGCAGAAATCTCTTTTAAAAGGGGTTTAAACACAACTGTGTGGCAGCAATGTGTGATTATAATCAGCTTCTAATGGTAAAAAAGTATTAATTCTATTTTTATAATCACTCTTGATAAAAACATGCAGTTGTGTGCCATCAGTCTGTAAATATAACCAGCATTGTATGGTAAACATTTTTTAATTCTATTTTTTAGAATCACACTTGATGCAGAAGCACTTTGATTGACATTTTCCCTTTGTTTGTGTCATCAGAGGGGGAAAGCCCCGCTCACTAGTAACCATCTGTCCCTTATTAGCATAGGACGTTAGTCTTGTTTTTTAATCTGCCACTATGCTGACACACAGGCATCTGTAGCTCCGCCCTCATTTGAGAAGGAGCACAATCTCATTTAAAGTGACAGTCACCAAAACAGCACAATTGGGTTCAAAACCTAAAAGGGTCAGTTTCAAAGTCATAAAACATTATTTATGGGATATTTTCAGCTGAAACTTCACATACACATTCTAGGGCAGGGGTGAGCAAACTCGGTCCTTGAGGGCCGGTGTCCTGCACAGTTTTGCTCCAACACTAATCAAACACACCTGAACATGCTAATCAGTGTCTTCAAGATCACTAGAAATCTATAGACCATTTCAATGGGGTGTTGTCATTGGCCCATAAACCAATGCTTTCCTGCTTGTTATCAAACTATTTTATGACTGTAACAAAAGGCAATTCAATCATAACTTAAAGTTAAAACCGCTATCATAATATTATTTATCAATATGTGGCTCTTTTTGTGGATTCTCGGAACCTATAGAAATTAAAATGTAAAACAGGAAACAGGCTGGGACCATTGTTTTTGTTTACATAATTCAAAATGGTCTATAAGCAGATGTGTTTTATTAGAGTTGGAGCTAAACTGTGCAGGACATCAGCCCTCCAGGACTGAGTTTGCCCACCCCTGCTCTAGGGACATCAGAGACTTATTTTACATTACAAGACCTTGCGTTACAAGACCTTCTAGAATTGTTATAGGTATGCAGAAGGTCAGATAGGTGTTTTGGAGCCATATTGTGTAAACACTAAAAACAAAGAAAATAATTTTGAGTCCTAAAATGGGCTGGTAGCCAATGAAGGGAATGTAAAATTGGGGTGACGTGGTCATATTTGCAACCATTTTTTTTAGGAATTCGAGCTTTCTGAGATTTGGCGACGCTATAAAATTAAGAATTGCAGCAATCCAAGTGTGAAGTTATGAAAGCATGGACTACTGTCTCTCGTGACTTTTCAGGCAAAAAGTATTTTTTTGTGGAAATGTGTTTTAGGAGATCAAGAAGAAGAAGGGCATCAAAGAGGAGATCCAGCTGACCAGCAAACAGAAGGAGATGATGCAGAACCAGCTGGAGAAAGAGTCTGCTATCCGCAAGCGTCTGCAGGAGGTTAGAGCTCATACAGCAGCAGAGATGGTCTTAGGCCATATGCACACCTACACCACTATTTTAATAATTATAATAAAATGCAAAAACACACTGTGATGCATGTTGTAGACACACTGAACCAACAGGGGGCGATAATGATACTTTAATCCAGGGGTTCTCAACCTTTTTCATTTCGGGGCCCACTTTTTCCTATCAAATTTTGAAGGCCCACCTATCTGACATTTTTTCTAAAATGTTTGTATGAAATGCTCATTTAAACCATTATTAACACACACACACACACACACATATATATATATA
>CAIGQZ010032119.1:628762-646363 GCA_903798205.1 Danio tinwini | reverse complement strand
CACACACACACACACACACACACACACACACACACACACACACACACTCTCTCTCTCTATCTTTCTCTCACGGCTGATTGGCACTCTTTGCACTTACCGAGTCAGTGCAGACCACAGACACCTGCATCGAGAAATGCAGAGTTTTTTTTTTTCTTCCATTCAGCATGCGGTATGAACTTCCATTAAAACAACAGTCTTCCAGCAGTTCATAGTTGCATCCAATATCTCCTTTGTCACAGGGGGCTTGCATTAAAAATGTTTGTGAATGAAAGTAAAAGTGCCAAACTGCAGTTAAAGTCGTCAAATAAAAAATGAAACACCCGAAATTACATGAAACTCCGGAGGAAATTCGTATAGCGCGGTGAAACAATGACGTTAATCGAATTGTGCTATAACATGTTAAACGCGATCATGAAAGTAACACTCAAAAAGCAACTCATGTAAACGCTTTAGTCTTATTATTCTTTTAATTAGATTAAAGCAAATCATTTGATAACTGATGTCCATGCAAACGTAGTCAATGATAAGCTCTGGACGTTTTTACTCTATATTGATCTAAGAGCTAATCACACAGCAGAAATGTGGGAATCTAGAAATGTTGTGATATTAGAGATGTACTGAATTTTTCACCACCGAAAATTTATCAGCTGAAAATATGTTATGCCATTTAACGGACCCTCTATTTTTTTGTGGTTTCAGTCATTGTTGGGTTATTCTTTCAAATCTTTAACAGCTGAAGCTGAAGCATTAACAGCTTATATTGAAATATATATATATATATACATACATACACACACAAGTAGTTATTTTAAAAAAAAGCAGTCAAAAGACATTGTTTTTTTATTTTAAATATCTTTTTTGGGGCACAGGATTAAGCAGAACAAAAAGAACCATGGTTTACGAATTATAATATAAATAAATATATATACGATGGGTCAAAAACACCATTCAGCGTGACAGCCTTTATGATAGACAGTTACCGTTATGTGAACATTGCAGCATGATATGAACCGCGGGTAGCTAACGGTAGTTAACTTATCTAGCTCTTATGGATAGCTCAATCTGCTGTTTTGTGTATTATATTATCTTTAACTTGACATGTTTCTTCAAATCTGACGGTAGAGTATGCACTTCATTCTATATGAACTGTCTTTCACTCCGACAAATGCAAACATTGGTTCTAAATTGGGTCACGGGTGGTCTTTTTTCTCATCGCCACGAACAGTTGAAAGGTAAGGAGTTGAAGGTGGAATTTCTGGGTTTTCCATGTCTAAATCAAACTAAAGTGCTCTCAATGCAGGCAGGCAGCACTGTCTTCTTTGATCGTCTGATCAGTGAATGATTGATTCGTAAAATTTTTATAATTGTAACGAGTAACTGCAACACATAAAAAATCTACTGGAGTAAAAGTATTAAGCTTATCGAAAATAAGAAAACAATACTCCAGTAGAGTACAGATACAACTTTTTAGTACTTAAGTACAGTAGTGAAGTACTTCTACTTCGTTACTATACATCTCTAGTCCTACCTGACTCTGTTTTTGTGTTGACAAACAGCAAAACCGTGTAGAAAAAAAATGTGGTTTTGAAAATTCCTGTTCGTGTGGACAGGACCTTATAGAGACCGGGGATATGTCATAACTGCGCAATGCATTCTGGGAATTAAGGACAAGGGAGCCTGATTTCTATTGATCTCTATTAATTTACTGTATCGTATACACTCATCAGCAATAACATGTACATTTTATTTACATTTTTACTACGAATATTGAAGAAAATCATATCTGGAGCAGTTTTATCAGTTACAGATAATTTCGCTCATATATTTGATCGGCCCCCTCTGCATCTGTGCTGGACTTCTCCAGTTACACTTCACAGCTGAACACAGAATGTTATGAAATGCATGTTTTCAGCTTTTCGGACACACAGCTAGCATTTCTAAAGCTATATACACAACAGTACATTTTATTCTGAGTGTTGGTGAGATGTTTTTCAAAAGATATTCCTATAAAATTATCTTTTTTTTCTGTTGTGATTTCCATTGGTTTACATTGTGCGCTCCTGCGTTTGTCCGCAACCATGACCAACTGCAACTTGCCATGACGTAGATTCCCGAGCTCTATACGCGCTGATCAAACCGTTGATCTGCTTCTCTCTGTGTATGTTTTGTCAGCTGGACGTGGAGCTGCAGTGTGCTGTGGGTCTCCTGGAAGCCGCTCTGGCTCGTCGTCCTCCACTCATCTGGATGCACCTTCCAGCACTGGTGCAGGTTCTCCTGCCGCTCCTGCAGTCTCCTCTGGCTGCTTCGCTAATCAAACGTGTGTTTCTGCATATCGGCGTCACTCTGATGCCTAAAGAACTGCACCAGCTGGGTGAGCCGCATTCAATTCAATTTGTATAGAGCTTTTCTCTATAATGATTGATTCAAAGCAGCTTCACAAGAGGTGCACATTACTGCATTACAATCAAAATCAGAAAAAGTTAAGGTTATTAGTTACCACAACCTTGCTAATAACTTGAACTCATTACTAGTAACTAATAGCTTGTAACACTTAAAGTAGTTATATATAGGCATAGTTAACCTGCAGTTCTATAGTATATAGGTGATGTCTATGTTAACATGTTCAATGAAGTATTTGTGTGTAAAGTGTATCTAAGTGCGACCTTCATCTTGGTCTATATTGCCATTTACTCTTGTTATTTTGTATGGTTTGGTGTCGTGTGAATTAGGGTTGGGCTGATAGACGATGCCATCTACCATCACAGATGGCCGATAAACTTGACGATGCTGAGCCGGCATCGTGATCCATCGCCCCGCCCCACATTTATATTGATATATAACTTATTATTTGCATGTCATCTTAATAGCAATAACGGTCTTTTCATGAGCTGTGTTAAATTTTACATATAGCTGCCGCTTGCACGGCTGACAGCATCGTTAGGATTAAATGAAGGATTATACAGTACCCCTCGCGCTTAAAATGTGTAGATTCAGATTTGCTGTTACCTGCAAACCCCGTCCCACAGACTTTACAGTGAATGACTTTAGTTATTTTCATAGCGGACTTGAAGTCTTTTATCCACTCTTGGAAAAGTGTAAATGGTGAATTAACATTCAGCACGTGATCACTAATAAGACGTGCCATTATTAGTGGCTTTAGTTGCTTTCTAAAACTAAATCTGTCAGTGTTATTTTCATTCTGTCATCTTCAGCGCTTCACATTTTCGCTGTTGTAGCTTCTGTCATCTGAAGGCAGAAGGCATTGACTGAGTGATTGACAGCTGATATTAACCAATCCATTCGCGTTCAGTTCAAGAGCAGTGGGCCAATAAGAAGAGCACAAAGGCGGGGCAAGCATTGCAGGCTTTTTTTTTTACTTCAGTAAGTTCACATAACAACTGTCTGTTCCTGAGCGCTGCGTTTGGCGTCTTTAGGTGCAAAGATTTATGCATTCTGCATAAATGTCTCCTATATCTGTGCATGCGGTGAGGATTTTGCAATGAAAACAATTTATGCACTCGCACAAATGCTTCCAAATATATTTTTAGATCGCATAAAATTTCGGGCTCATATGCGACCAAAACGGTCAAGCCCTAGCATTATTACTTGTTATAATTTCCTCATAATAATAATAATAATAATAATAATAATAATAATAAAATAAGGAAGTTATCATCAATAACAATGCGCATTACGGTGAACTCCAAATAAACTCTGGTCTCCTCCACCAGCTGTGGGGAAAAAGCCATTATAACAGCACAGATCCCTCCGCCTATTCATGCCAGATTCCGCAGAAAACAGTGATTGACAGGTGGTAATTTTTGTGTTACTTTATTTATTTATGATTTGGTTATGTGTAAAGCAAAGACCATGTGGATCAGGTAGTGAAAGCAGTAGGCTACAATTAATTTAGTTATGAATAATTGATATTTAACCACAACCACCCCCACCTACAATGACGATGCCATCGTCCATTGCGATGTTTCACATTAGACATCGTACAATGTCAAATTGGTCAACATCGCAAAACCCTAGTGTGAATGTGACTCAAATGTCTGTGTTGATTTTTAGCGGTTCTGGTGGGTCATGTGACCTTGCGTCTGCTAAAGCCAGAGTGTGATTTGGATCCAGCCTGGGCTCAAGAAGACCTGAACACAGCGACACAGAGAACCATCTCACTGCTGCACCAAAGAGACGGCAAAACAGGTAAAAAACACACATTGACGGACCGCTTTCCTAAATTACATCACAACAGGTTTGAGCACTTTATAGTGCAGATCTAACAAGTTTTAAAGGGATAGTTCACCCTAAAATGTCAATTTGCTCACAATTTACTCCAAAACTTTTCCAAACTTTTATGAGTTTCTTTTTTTCTCCTGAATACAGAAGATATATTGAATAAAGCTGAAAACCTGTAAACAGTGAAGTAGGAAAAACATATACTATGAAAGTCAATGGTTACAGGTTTCCAGTATTTTTCCATATGTGTTCTTTAATGTTCAACAGAAAGGAGAAACTCATAAAGGTTTGAAATGAGTAACTGGTGAGTGAATTATGACAGAATTTTAATTTGTGGGTGAACTATCGCTTTAAGCAAGGGTTAAAGTACATACAGGCAGTTGTTATCACAGAATAAATCTTAACAAGATTATCAGCAGCTCAAAGGCATTATTCTGCACAAACAACCACCTGGATGCACTTTATTTAGCTTATAACATGACTACTTGCCTTAAAATTTAGACACAAAACTGAACCTTAATAGTTAATTATTCTTAAACCAAAGGCAGGTCACTACTTGATGCTGGTGAAGGGGAAACATTTCACCCCAGTGGCTCAATAATATTTAGGTCTGGACACTTTGCAGGCCATGTGAGATGTTCAACTTCACTTTCATGTTCATCAAACCACTCTGTCATGCTGTGTGTATTGGTGCGTTATTATACTGATACACAGCACCTCCCTTAGGATACAATGTTTGAGTCATTGGGTGCACATGGTCCTGCAGAATGATTGGGTAGTCCTTTCTAGCACAAGTATTGGGCCTGGGGAATGCCATGATTTTCAACCCAAACCCCCACTAATCCACTGCTATGCTTCACTCTCGGCATGCAACAGTCTGAGTGGCATGCTTTTTTGGGGCATCTCCACACCGTAACTCTCCCAGATGCAGTGAAGGTGGACTCATCAGAGAACAACACGTTTCACATTGTCTACAGCCCATTTGCATTGGCACGAGTGACCAAAGGTTTGGCTATAGCAGCAGGCGATGTATATTGACCATGTGGAGCTCCAGACCAACAGTTTTGGTGGAAACAGGAGAGTTGAGCCTCACATTTAATTTGGCAGTAAGTTGGTCAGCTGTGGTTTTATATTTTTTTGGCTACAATTCAGGTTAGCACTCGGACATTCCTTTCAGACAGCTTCCTCTTGCATTCACAGTTGTGGTGATGTGTTTGTGTGTGTGTGTGTTCTCTAGGATCAGATGTGCTGGTGTTGTCGGCTCCAGCGTTCTCCTTTTGTTTCCCGCTGCTGCAGGCTGTGTTGAGTCAGAGCAGTGGATCCTCGGAGGAGTCTGAGCTCATGATGACGAGAGCGCTGCAGGTCATCAACACACACGCACAGCTGCGGGCGCAGGATGACACCACCGACACCTTCATAGACGAGGTGCGCTCAAAATGTTATCTAGAAGCAGAATTTTGATGTGATGATCTTCCTGTTCCCATGCTGACTGCTGATTCACTGCTATCAAATGACAACTCAAAACCCATCTCTTCCACAAACACTTTAGCACTTTATGGCTGCATTTACACTGCAGATTTTGATGGTCAATACCGATTTTGTGACAGTATTGTGGCTCGTTTCCACTGACTGGTACAGTACGGCACGGGTCACCTTTATCAGGCTTGCGTTTCCACTGCTAAAAGGTTACCAATGGTACTCTTTTGGTGGGCGTGGTGTACGACAGAAAGTTGCAGTCAACGTCATTTCCGCTCAAGAAAATGTCTAAAGTAAAGCTGTACGGGTCACTCACATATCATATGAGAAGCACTTCTCACAAAACAGATGCTTTACACACATAAATACTTCTGTATAAATGTTCATTACTAACTTTACTATGAACATGAGTTGATTATAACTGCAGATCAATGACAGTGCGAAATAGCCTACTGTAACGTCTGCAATTATATAACATAAATAAATGAATGAACATATATGAACACATACAGACCCTTACAGTCTCCGATATGTTACCAATTACAGAAAAACTACACACAGCAGACATTTAGTCCTTATTTAGGTTTAAAACAGTAGGAAATCGAGTCCATAGTGCAAACCTCTCATGATTAAATGTGTCTGTAATCTTCAGCAGCACGTGTAGCCTCTTGTTAGAGTAATTCCATCATTCAGAGTTTATAATAGTCTAAAAGGTGATGATAATAGGTAAACAAGGCAGTTTGTTCACGTTTGCTGTAGAAATAATGTGCTCCTTTTTCCGGCTTCTCCTTTTGTTTTTTTGCGCGTCACTCTCACGTTTGTCAGTTTCTGACAGGATCAGTTTTCAAAAGCATGTCAATAATTAAGCGCATGTTGTTATCATCAGCTCAAGGAGTTTGTTATTTCAAATATATAGGTGCGCTCGCACTTCAGACTGGCTCATAAAAACTACGGGGCACAGAGTAAAATCTGCTCTTCTTTTTGGCTTTGTGGCTGTTCATCAAGATGACGACAAGGTTCATTTGAGCCCAGATCGAACAGGGCTCATTATTATACGTTATTATATGTATATATAATCTCTCGGCTGTGTGTGAAAACATGGCGGCTCCTTTGTTTTCATTCTGGCTTGTTGTGTGAGCTCGTGACGTATCTCTGTAAACCAATAGCCTTCAGCTCGCGTCTAGCTCCGCCTTTGGGACCCTTTTGGTACTCTTTCTCGTGTTTGGTACCCTTTCGAAAGAGTGCCGAAAAAGTGGTACGGTACGGTTCTGTACGCCTTTTGACAGTGGAAACGGCCATAAAAGCGTACCGACCCGTACCGTACCAGTCAGTGGAAACGAGCCATTGTTGACCAGCTTGCATCATCTTTTAAAAGTGACTCATATCCGATTGTCTGCATTTACACTGCAGACGGCAAAGGCGCAATGTCCAGGAAAAAAAAAGTGGGCGCTGACTGACAGCTTATTTTATAAGAGAGCCCTATTCTAGTTTTACTATAGTTTATGACAGAAAAGTTCTCATTTGGCCATCTTCTTTTAATTTAGGCCTTTTTAAACCAGTAGACATCTTAATGTAATGTCCATGGCGTGATTTATGCAAGTGATGTATGCAACAGTTTTATATTAGTTTATATTGGTTACATAGCGGATATTGCTCTCTCTCTCTCGCTCATTAACATGCTTAAATACTTGTGCTACATGACAATATAAAAGCTTTTTTAGTCCTTGAGTACTAGATTTAAAGTTTGGGACTCTGCTGAAGTCTGTTCTGAAATGAAAGCATCAGAGTTGACGTCATTTGCTACAGTTTTTAATGATGCGCGTCTCGCATTGACAGGTGAAATCCGATCTACCTGCTTACACTGTAGACACGAGAGCACGGATCCGATTCATATCAGATATATTTTCACATATGAACAAGGCCTGAATCTGATTTGAGTATATCGGAATCCATGTGATTTTTCCTGCTTATATGTACATGATCCATATCTGTGCCAGATGGGAGAAAAAAATCGAGTCACTTAAACCATGCAGTGTAAATGCAGCCTATAAGTATTATATTCTCTTAAGTAAGGTTGGGTATTGTTTGGGGTTGCACAGTGAATAGCACGTTCCCCCTTACAGAAGAAAGGTCACTGGTCCAAGCCTCGGCTGGGTCAGTTGGCATTTCTGTGTGGAGTTTGCATGTTCTCCCTGTGTTGGCGTGAGTTTCCTCCGGGTGCTCTGATTTCCCCCACAGTCCAAACACATGTGGTACAGGTGAATTGGGTATGCTAAAATTGACCGTAGCGTGTGTGTGTGTCTGAATGAGTATGTGAATGAGTGTGGATGTTTTCCATTGTTGGGTTGTGGCTGGAGGGGCATCCGCTGCGTAAAACATGTGCTTGACAGGTTGGCGGTTCATTCCGCTTTGGCGAAACCAGATTAATAAAGGGACTAAGCCAAAAAGAAAATGAATGAATAAGACAATAATATGATTAAAGTGTTTAATGAGTTGCTTTTTAGATGTTTTTTTTAAATCCCGTTTACATGTAATAGCACAGATCGATTAACGTCATTGCATCACCATGCTCTCCACATATTGATGTAATTTTGGTTTCATTTAAAAATTTTCAACTTTAACTGCAGTTTGACAGTTCCACTTTCATTCAGAAATGTATTGTTCATGCTACAAACTGAGGTATTGTATGAGAATATAAAGTATGAACTGGTGGAAAAGTGATGTTTTAATGGAATTTGATACTGCATGCCGAATGGAAAGAAAAAAACTCTGCATTTCATGATGAGGAAGTCTGTGGTCTTTTAAGATAATGAAAAATCGCTGTTTACATAGTAGGCTCTTGATCAGACTTTTGTCTTAATCATATTAAAATCGCAGCATTGGTGTCCATGTAAACATACTCCGTGAAAGTGCCAGATAATATCACAAGCTGTCAAAGACAGTACATTCCTCTGCCTTTAAGTTGAATTCTATGTGTGCTTAAATGTTTCATTACGTTTGACGTGTTTCCCGCCTTACACACAACTTTTGAACTTGCACTGAAATTCATATGCTGATTCGGTCCGGTGCATACTGGCTACATATGTACCGGTGCCATGATGGCTTTTGGTACCCAACCCTAGCCTCAAGTTAGTAGAAGTAGAATTGTTGCCTTTTCATGTTGAATCACTAAATGCCTTATTTGTAAGTTGCTTTGGACAAAAGCATCTGCTAAATGACTAAATGTAGATGATCAACTGTGCATTTTGACCTGAATTTATTTTGGGATTTGTTTAAATTTGATTGTGTATTAAAATAGTTATAATTTCATTTCTATACCACTTCCACTGCTGCTACTACTAACAATAATATTAATAAGTATTATTATTATTATTATTGTTACATTATTGTTATTGTTATTATTATGGTTGTTGTTATTGTTACATTATTATTATTATTATTATTATTATATTATGTTTTTAAATAAATTACTAAAATGGGTTATTCTGTTATTTATAGTATAATTTGTGTTCTTGTTATTGTAAGATGGTTTCCAACTAATAAATGATTATATTTGTATGTCTGTGATAATTCTATGTCTGAATCTGATTAGCTGTATAATTATTGGTCTTGTGTATGTGTCCAGAATGGCCCAGAGCTGCTGCCGAGGGTCAGTATGCTGCAGCTGCTGACCAAAGTGATAGGGACGTCCACTCCTCGCCTTCAGGTAGATACTGAGACCAGAAAAAATTCTGTTTGTGGGTGTATGATGTATGGGGATTACTGTGTGTATATGTAGCTTGTGTATGTGTGTATAGTATATTTGTAGTGTATGCATTAGGGCTGCACAATTTAGAGAAAATAAAAACGAATTGCAATTTATCTGATCAAAATCATCATTTAAAATGTGATTTACTAGAATTTTATAAAAGATCTACAGGTTTGATGTGGTTTTAACAGCACCAAAGAAAGACAAAGCATAATCACAAAGTTACGCTACACCATGCAACTGTTTATTTAAAACCTCTTAAACATTGTTGCTATTTTTTTCCAATACAGTTGTCATAAGAAAATAACTACAGTATTTTAAAGGGCACCTAGGTTACCACTTTTTTCCATGGGAGTCATACATAATATTCATTATTTTTTTATTGTTTAGTGGACCAAATTTAATCATTCTGCAAGGGGCAATTAAATGCAATTAGTGGCACCGTTAACTCACGCAGTGCTGTTGGCATTATTTTTACACAGTGTGTCATGTGATCACAAAAATGAAAAGTGAAAGGAAAAAGCAAAAATACGTTCAAATTTCACAACCCTGCTAACTCATAGCAGTCTTATTGAGCTACACAATATCACTATATTATATACACATAGGCATCCCAATGATGTCAAAACATCAAATGCAAATGATATGCAAATGTGCATTTCCCTCTTTACTGGACAGTCTTTAAATCAAATGAAATATCTTAACTTGAACACAGAGAAATACAAAAGGATGCAACTATCAAGGAAGGTTTTGCACATTTTCTTCTTATTTTTTTTAAAGGGCACCTAGGTTACCACTTTCTCCAGATTTAATAAAAGTCTTTTGTGTCTCCAGAATGTGTCTGTAAAGTTTCAGCTCAAAACACCCATCAGATTATTTATTATACCTTTCAGAAGTTTCTGTTTTATAGCTCTGAGCAGCAGGTAGCGCTTTTTGTGAACTGTCTATAAGGCTAGTCCTTCACGCCCACCGTTTTCACGTGCCTGTCAGTGTGCCCTAGGGTGCTTTCACTCTGTAGTTTGGTTCATTTGGTCCGGACCAAGGGCAACAAATGATACATTGTAGCATTTTCTGCCATCTTTGGGTCGTTTTCACACCACACTGATTGCTTTGGTCTGAACCAGTTGAAAAGATCCAAAATGCAGTCATGTGACAAAATCCACATCACTCATTGGCCAGATGTTATTGAACATATTTCCTAAACTGCTTATCGATTGGTCAAAATTCACGTGCGGGAAAATGCCAATGGAACTCCCACAAGTAAACAAACCGGCAGACACAAAATGTGGCTTTTGACTATGGAGCTACGACTGCGCTGACTGATTGTATCCCTGCTCGAGAATGAAGTGCGGCTGCGGCTGAAAAACTATGTTTAAGAGCGGCATTGCAAACTGCAACATGGTCATCTTCTGGAAATATTACCAACAATCCATCAGGTAAGGTTTCCCCCCTCTCTCTCTGTTGTTAAAGCGCTGTCAACAAATACTTTTCCTCCACATTCCATAATGCGCATCGGCCTACAGCAGCTGGATTAGTCCAAAAAGGCGCAGTACTTTTTGCGGTTGGGTCTGTTTTAGCTCGAATCATGTTCTCGGTACGTTTTTTTTTTTGGTTTGCTTTTGGTGTGCACTCGAATAGGATTGCTACATTCACACCTGCCAAAACGAACCGCACCAAGAGGGAAAACGTACTCTAGTGCGATTTAACCGAACTAAACAAGGCAGGTGTGAAAGCACCCTTAATCTCCTCCCTCCGCTGCGTCAGACAACAGAGAAGGAAGAAGGAAGCAGATCTCGCATAACGTTTGTGAGAAATACTACAGTACCAATGAGTATTTGATGCTTTTGTTGTGGAGTTGCAACGATGATTCACACGATGTCGTTACAAAGTTCACGCACACAGCGCAGACATGCACACACACAGACAGCGTGCGCGTTTAGCTTTGCACTGTTTTTGCACGCAAATGTGACAGGATACAGGTTAATCTCCACTGCTGTCTGGATATCTGTTATGTTAATGTACAAAATAAACCTGATTTAACGTCCACAAACCGGGATTGAAGCGTCGTCTTTTATAATTGTTCTGACACGCGGCCGTGCTGATAAAGTAAAGCTGAAGTAAATCGCTGTAATTCATTAACATGCACTGTTTTAAAACATTGTAACCTTGTAAAACTCACTCTTGATCACATTTCATGATGATTGATGATCCTAGCAAACTGAACAGATCTTTTATTCCCGGTTGATTTGTGCACGTCCTGTCTTGTTGATAGGATTATAAACGTTACTACGGAGACATGTTAATACGCACCTGTCAGTCTATTCGGTGGGCGGGGGGACCGTACTCCTACGCCAAGTTGTGGTTGGTCTGAAAACCGCTCCAATTGGTCCACCGTTTTTATGTTGTTAAATTGAAAAAAAAAGGACTGGGTGTGTTTATATCACCCCAATATGACGGTCTATACACTATACCTACACATATGTCTGTCCAAACAGCTTGAAAAGTAGATTTTTCACCATAGGTGCCCTTTAAATTTTATTTAATGAATTATATAAAATCTTATATATGTATATATATATATATATATATATATATATATATATATATATATATATAGTAGTAACTGAAAGAATGCATTTTAAACTGATTAATGATATCAGGTAAACGGTTAAAATATTATTATTTATATTATATTATCTCTATGTAATTTGTGTAGTTTACTAATTTTTGTCGACTAGTCGCTGCGCAGATCACGTGGTTGGACCTGAACTACATGAAGGTGGTTCACTGGATGAAACTGCTCTCGGATTATTTAGAGTAGTTTTTTTTAAATGTTATTTCGCTTATGTCAGCATCAAAGATTAACGTGACCTTTAAGTGAACTTTATATCCTCAAAGTGATGCCAGTTAGATTGCTCCATGCAAATACCCTAGAACAGATGCTAGCCAATCTCATTTACTCAACCCTGGGAAAGTAATGTGATTGGCTGTTGTGAAGCATAGATGCTGTGACATATTTTGTGAATAAACTATGAAGCGTGCAGAAACGATGAAGTGAGCAGCCGCCGGAGGTGTGACAGACTTTATAGCGTGTGTAAACACCATCCCCGGTGAACGCGGTAATTTGTGTAGTGTACTAATTTGTATGTGTGTTTGTGTTCAGGTTCTGGCGTCCGGATGTCTGACAGCTCTGTGTGGCAGTGCTGGAGGTCAGGAGGGTTGTGCTCTCGCTGAACAGCCTGAGATCGATGTTCTGCTGGAGGCTTTACTGTCCTCCTGTTTCTCCGTCAGAGACGCTGCGCTCCGGGTCAGTGCCTTAATCATGCTTACTTGGTCCCTTCTTTAAACATGCTTGTTTTGACAGTACACTATTCATCTCATGCCCTGATAACAATATACTGTTAAAGTCAGAATTATTAGCCCCTCTGTACATTTATTTTCCCCAATTAGAAGATTTTGTTTCAACACATTTCTAAACATAATGGTTTTAATAACTCATTTCTATTAACTGATTTATTTTATCTTTGCCATGATGACAGTAAATAATATTTGACTAGATATTTTTCAAGATACTAGTGTTCAGTTTAGTTACATTTAAAGGGTTAACTAGGTTATTTAGGCAAGTTAGGGTAATTAGGCAAGTCATTAGCCACTTTCAGACAGTGATACCAGAAAATTACCGGAACTACTTTACTGGTAAATTCAGAAAAGACCGTTCACACATCCATACCAAAATACCTGTAAATTCTGACATCATAAACCAGAAATGAGCTCTAAATGGCAGCGCTTGTATTTGTAAACATAGAAGGGGTCCGGCTTTTGTTGATGATTTCACTTTTATGTAAAGCTTTAGCATTCATGCAGCTGCTTTTGTTCCAAAGACTTCCAAAGGCAGAAGTGTGAACCGCAGCGAAATGTTTACACATTTGACTGCATTACAATCAGCTGGAATCAGCTGAGGTGAAGTGACGGTAACCAGCAAGACCTAGCTGTCACTCAAGTGGCCACGCCCTTAATTATCCAGACTTAATATAACTTAATATAAACAAAATGGATGAGTTATTAATATTAGCTCATACCTGTCAACCCTCCCGTTTTTCCAGAAATTCATGTAAAAATTCCTGTATCCTGTAAAGGTATTTTCCGGTATTTCTCCCAAATTTTCAATCTTTCTCTGAAGGGTGGCAATAAACATTAAAGAGCCGAACTTCCCAAATGCAACCCATACCGCCGAACCACTAGGGGCCGCCCCTTGCTCTTAAATGTCTGTTCTGTGCTTTTGTTTTATTTAGGCATGAAATGCTTTGATAAATAAAAACTGCGATTCCCTTCCTTTTCATTACAGGTGCCGTCGCGCCTTCTATGCAGTTTTCAGTCATATAGCGGTGCTGACTGTCCGCTGACGCGCTCCATAGTGATAAATAGATGCTGTTTTCCAAATAGATTCTGTACACGCGATTTGAAGCGGAGCAAAATTCTGGGTTTTGGGTGTGTTTGAACAGACATAATTAATAATAATAACAACATCTAAAGATGTCGAACTTGGTGGGTGATTTTTCAAAAACAACTTATTTTTATCCTTAATGAGCATAAACAGTTAGGAAAGCAATTGAATCCCTTATTATGGTGGGCGTATCCCTTATTTTCACATCCCAATGTTGACAGGTATGTGTTAGCTATATGAATTAAAATCATTCTTTGTACCAGGCTGTAAACATTTTTTTCTGCTGTAAAGTTGCCCATTTTAACAGTGGGCTCAATAGAAATATTATGGAGTCAGGAGTAGCGGAATTACGATGAATTGCAGTTTCAGTATTAGCTTCATGAAGGAGAGCAGGAGGTTGCCGCTTGGTGTCAGCACAGTGGCAGTTTCAAAAACAAGACTAGCGTCCTGTTCTAATCAAGGGGAGATACTAGTGGGCGGGGTTTTCCCCCACTGATGACACGTACAAAGGGAGAATGTCAATCAAAGTGTTTCTGCATAAAGTGTGATTCTGACATAGAAAAAAAATTGAATTAATAAATTTTTACCATACAAAGCTGGCTTTATTCACAGAATGATGGCACACAACTGTGTGTTTAAAGTGATTTTTACATAATAGGTCCCCTTTAACATAGAGATGTGTCTGCCTGCTATAGGGTCTGCTGGAGATGGAGCTGGCGTTACCCACTGACAGCGCTGATGTCAATGGCCTGAAAATGCTGAGGAGGCTCTGGGTGGCCAAGTTTGATGTGGAAGAGGAGGCCAGGGCTCTGGCAGAGAAGTGAGTCACTGCTTAACACTTCAGTCATCTTTCACACTCCAGACTCTGCTGATTCAGAGCTGGACTTGTGCTGAAGATGTTGGCAACATAGGTTTATTTAAAAACTGGCATTTTGGAAATGGTTCACATGGTTTCCGCGGGGTCTTAAAGTCTAAAATTAAAAAAATCGAAATTTTAGGCCTTAAAACGTCTTAAATGCGCTGTTCTAGTTTCAGATGTCCATGTAACGCTACATCTATTGCTCATTTAATTTCTTTTTCGTGTTGTTGCTTGATTTTCGTGGTGTTGTAGTTCTTTATTTCACTAGTTCAAATGTAATTTGCGGTATTCCAACTACAAATGAGACCAACATGCAATAGCCAATCAGCTTTTTGTTATGAAACTCAGTACGTGCAGCAAATGTGACGTCATTGCTGTGTTTGAGGAGGTTTGCTTTGGGTGCACACGGCATGATTTGGGCTGGTGGAGCGCACAACATTTTTTGAGACTCGGGCGAACAGTTTGCGCGGCGCTGCAATTGATTTGAGCTGAATATGAAACACTTTGAAGAGATTTTGTCTGAAACAGGTATGACTGTAGAGACATCTGTATGATCCGTCCATGCGTGTTCATTAGGGGTGTAATGGATCACTGGTGATTCGTGATCCATACGGATCACAACTCACGGTTCGGAACGCACGTGACCCGCAGATTAATAATTTTTTTTTACTTGTTGGGTAATCCAACATTTATAACCATTGCAGAGAGATTGCCTCCCGCGTCATTCAAATCGCGTGCATGAAAGCATTTTGGCTTTCCTGTAAGATAGAATAATGGTGGGAAAAGTTGTGGTGGGATCTACTCAAATGCTTTCTTAGGCTATTAATTTAATGTGTTTTCTGTCACTGCTTGTTTAGCCTGCATTAATGCATTCAGTGTAAAGCTGCACAAATAGACATTAAAAGATTGTGATCTCAGTTCAAACCCACGCAACATGAACAATAAATAATAATGATTTGCATATGTTTATTAATCCTTCAAATCGCTGATTCAAATCTGCATCGAGAGAGATTCAGTTTTTACACTTTTTCAGTGAGTTACAAACAAATAAATAACACAGAAGTGCTGGGAGAACAGTTTATAGTTCAGATATAAACAATGATGTTTATGGTAAAGATTAATCACCATTTAATGAAATATGACGCTGGTGAATTTTTGACGTTGGTAAAAGCAGTTACATTGTGTAACCAACAGATGGCGACAAACAACCATCAAAATTATGTCACTGAATAGGTTTTTTAAAAATAATACACCTACAGAATAATAAAGCATGGTTTTATGTGTGAATTGTTGAATCATTAATTAAAGATTAAGAATATGATCTGTTGTACAAATTATTTCTATATTTAGCATTATCAGCAACAGTAGCAAAGATCATATTTCATATTGAATACTTTTCTTTTTTTCAGCTGGTTCTTTCTTGATTTTTATTTTTATTAACATTACAGGTTCTAAGTTCTGTTTGTTAAAGCAATGTTTTTTGCAGTAATATTTTTATAGAAATGGAAAGCAAATGACATTTGTCTCCTCACTTTTTTGCTGATCCGAAAAATTGTTCGATCCGTGACAAAAAAAACGTAGTGTGATCCGAACTGCAGATTTGTGATCCGTTACACCACTAGCTAATGGGGATCCTGATAAAAATAATAATAATAATAAAGTAAAAAAGAATGCATTAGAAAATATAGCTGCAAGCAGCAATTATCAGAGCCAAGCAGCACAGCGGCCACATCATAAACAAGCATGGCAGCAAGCTACAGAGCAACGGGAAAATTCTATAACTTTTGGCAGCAAGGTCTGAGCCAAATTTGGTGGAAATTAGGCTAACTATCTATGGAGAGTTCAAAACAACAGATTTTCAAACTAATTCAAGATGGTGGACAGGAAGTTGTCATTTAGGGAATAAATTATATCAATATTTTATGTATGATACAAGGAGTCTGCAAGACCAGTCTCATGACAATAGACTAAAGTATTCAAAAATGAGCATTGATTTGGTTTATTATTGCTATTGAAGTGTGTTTGTGTGTCTATGTTTCTTTTTCTCTGTGTGTGTGTGTGTGTGTGTGTGTGTGTGTGTGTGTGTGTGTGTCAGGCTGTGGCAGGCTCTGTGTCTGGATCTGGTGCCGGAGCTGTGCCCGCTGCTGATTGAGGATGTGATCCAGCATGAGGAGGCGGTGCGTTCGGCCGGTGCGGAGGCTTTGTCCAGCGCCGTCAGTCAGTATCAGGAGCAGTCGGCCACTGTCCTCTCACAGCTCACTCAACTTTACCATCAGAAGCTCTATGTGAGGCTCACACACACATAAACAGACATCAACATGACTGACTATTGAGTTGCAGTAGATAAATCATGGGAGTTTTTAAGGAAACATTTAACATTTTGTTTTGCTGCAATATAAATATAATTTCACCAGATGGTTTGAACAGCTCTATTTGGGAAGATTTTATTAATTTTGATCGGCTAGGATGATCAAGTCTTTTCTGTGCAGAACATCTGCATGAATGATAAATAACAAGCATACAGAGCGAAAATAAAAGTGAAATAAACTGCTCTTTATGGTTTTCTGGGGAGTCTAACAGTATTCTAGTACAGAAATTGAACTATCAAACGTAAAATTAACTTGGTCGTCATTGTATAAACAATTTTAAAATATATATATTTAATAATATCTTCATCTTTTAAAGGGCCACGAAACCCCCGTCTCAGCAGGGTGTTTTCACACCTCTAGTTTGGAAAAAGTCATGAAAGTGGGTGTGTCCAGCTCTGTTTAGGTGGGAGTGTCGTTGGAGGGAAAGAGGGAAGGTTTTGCAAATATGGGAGTTTCTGTTTGGGCA
>CAIGQZ010032119.1:613042-623762 GCA_903798205.1 Danio tinwini | reverse complement strand
GATATTTAGACGAAATATCTGATATTGCAATATTTTATTGTTCTGCAATAAACAATGAGATATGAATAGTTTTAGAAAATCGTTTGAATAGCATTTTTTCTGGGGAGTCTAACAGTATTCAGCTACAGAAATTGAAAACAGAAAATGAAGTCTCGTTTCTAGTCTAAATATCCACAAATTCTTAATCAAGTCAATCTATTATTTGGTTTTCAATTTAAATAAACCAAAATGAGTCAAAAAATTAAGTCTTTCCTTAAAACAAGCAAAATCATTTGCCAGTGGGGCAAGTAAAATAATCTTGTTTTTGCTTTGAAATGTAGGTAATTGGTCTAGAAACAAGACGACACAATCTAAGTAAGGTTGTTTTTTTTTTGGCGTAAATCTAGGCCCCAGGTCACAATAATCAATATATGTTCTTATCACACATGACCTCAATCTTTTTTGGTGATGCAATATATATCAGGCATACATAAACTATTTTAGCAACATTTCAGCTGATTGTGCAACATCTCAATCTCTATTTGAGGTGTCAGTGTCAGCATGGTTAAAAAAACACTATAGTATTTACTATAAATTACTATAGTATATTTTCATGTGGGTGTCTGACAGCTGAAAATAGATCTGGTAGCAGATATGGTAGCCTGTGTTGCTTTATATACCTTGCACTTTTTTTTGTTAACATCTATTATTATTATTTATTCAGGATATGCACTTTCACATTCTGGTTCCAATGCCTCATTATTAAATAGTTAAAATTACTATAATTAAATTAAAGTTTTTTAAGAATAAAATGTGTTTTTTGGAAGAGTGTACTTGCATTGTGATGATATTATATTGTCATTCTGGCATTATATAATGAGTGGCATAAAATTGTCTTAAAATGACAATAATATTGTTTATCGCAATATATTTTTGTGCACAAATGAAAGCTTCCCTTAATATAATTGAATAAAATTGAGAATTTTAGAATTGCTAAATTCTGGAATGAGTACACAACACAAAGGCTGCCTGTTTTACTCATTATTCACTATAGACTAGGCCATGAGAATTCAGCCTTTTTGTCAGTATAAGTCAGTGATTTTCACAGTTGGCTTAGAGTGGGATCCCTGTAGTATATAAGTAATACTAAAGTAGCACTGGTGCCGTCTTAAACTCTTTCTCTATTTCTGTGTCAGGATAACGTAAGCTCTCTGCTGCCCGTGTTTGAAGAGTTTCTGAAGAACGCACCGCAGGACGCCAGCTATGACTCTGTGCGGCAGAGTGTCGTCATCCTTATGGGCTCGCTGGCCAAACATCTGGACAAGAGCGACCCCAAAGTCAAACCCATCGTGGCCAAGCTGATCACAGCCCTCTCTACTCCCTCACAGCAGGTCTGCAGGTTTCTTTTGTCTGATGTTAATGTTCGATCAGGCTAGTTGGTTTGGTGTTTTCTACACGTCGTCTCTCACCAAGTTAACTTCGAAGCTTGTTCACCCAATTCAGCATGTCGAATAGGCGTCGGCTAAAGAGTTCGCTCTGATTGGTTATTCAGGAATAAGAGCTTGAGTTTGATGTAGTGAAGTGGCGTAGCAAGTAAACAATTCAAGCCAAGAAGGAACAAAAAAAGGCTGGCTATAATTTTGCTACGATTCTCAGATATTTGCAAATGATGTGGATTATTAGATTACCAGACACATTTGCAGAAGCGAATTCCTCCTTGTTGAGTGACAATTAATGATAATGGTGTTAAATGCTGCTTTGTTTGCGATGTGTGTTTGAGTCAGAAGTTTGGTTACCTTTGTGGAACGATTAACCAGATATTGCCCCCTATTGAGCATAAAGACATGTTCTCTTGCCCAGGCGCAAAACACAGCACTCATTTCAGTCGGCTTTCATCCGTTTGGATTGTTCACATGCAGCTTTTTGGTCCAGACGTGATCCAATGCGCGGGTTTTGTTTATGTTAGTTGTTTGGCCTTGGCTTGGTGTGTATTCAATCCATCTTTATTTCTGTGTGTCAAAGCAGCTTAACATAAAAGATTATAGTGAATTGAAACTGTGTCAGTCCAGTTTTCAAAATTGAAGTTCAGTTCAGTGTGGTTTAATTTTCACTGCTGAGAGTTCAAACACTTGAAGAGTAATCCATCGATGTGCAGCTCCATAAGTCCCAAACCATGCAAGCCAGTGGCGACAGCGGCGAGGAACAAACTTCACCAATTGACGAAAGTGAAGGAAAAAACATTGAGAGAAACCAGGCTCAGTTGGGCACGACCATTTTTCCTATGGCCAAACGTCTTGTGCAGAGCTGCAGTCTAGGCACTGGAGGCTGGAGAACGCTTGGACGTCCATCGTGGAGAAGCTGCAGGTGGGCGAGGTCACCGGCTGGTGTACAGGCTGACCCTTCAGGACCAATGCGAGGACTCGTCTTTCACTGGGGTCTTACAGGAATCAGTCTAATGCTCTCCACTCCTCCATGACCACTACAGCATTGCTCAGGATACGGCCTGGTCCAGGATTATGGAAACCTCGGGAATAATCAAAAACAGAATAACATAAGCACAGATGCTGTTCAAATTATAATGTCTTTAGGGAAGTGTTACAGCCTCTGGTTGCTCTAAATAATGCAGACTAACAATCCTTTAGAGGATTTGGATTTCAAAAGCGTTTGTGTTTTATGTCTATGCTAATGCTAAGAGATGTGCCTTTAATCTAGTTTTAAACTGACAGAGTGTGTCTGCTTCCCGAACTGTGCTAGAAAGTTCCAGAGTTTAGGTGCCAGATATGAGAAAGATCTACCGTGTATCAGCCATAACATGTCTCCTTGTGTCTTCTGCTCCTCAGGTTCAGGAGTCGGTGGCGAGTTGTCTCCCTCCTCTGGTTCCTGCTATAAAGGAGGATGCAGGAGGGATGGTGCGAAAACTCCTGCAGCTGCTGCTGGAGAGCGACAAATACGCTGAGCGCAAAGGAGCCGCATACGGACTGGCCGGACTGGTCAAAGGTCTGGGCATCTTATCACTCAAACAGCAGGAGATAATGACCACCCTGACTGACGCCATTCAGGACAAGAAGAACTCAAGACGCAGAGAAGGTGCCGCTTTGTTGTTACATGACAAATTATAAGGGGTGTCAAAATTAATTGTTTCTTCTGTGCACCGCGATGCAGACACAGACAATTTGGCATTGGTTCATTAATAATCATAACCCGTTATTGTGTACTTAAGTCATTTGTCTCATATGCACTATGTTGCTGTAGTTTACTATGGCGAGGGAGGCGAGCATTAGTAATTAAAACACTCCAACTACTTAAAAATGCAGAAATTGCACAATTTCACTGCGTGTAGGTTTGTGTCTTTCACTGACACTTACAGCAGAAGCCCCTATTTCACTGCGATTGAGAAAATGAAAGTAAACTCCGTTTAAACTCTCTTCTCGGCTGTTACAGTGATGCTTGTGGATACAGATACGAGCTCGTGTCTGCAGAGTGAGTTTTCTCCACCGCGTCTATCATGGATCAGCTGTGATCGCTGCTGCCGTTTTTCAGTGTCACTCCTCGGTGAACAGCGCCAGAGAGTTAGAGCCAATAGCAGCCCTTTCTGTTGAACGTGTGACCAGTCATAGGGGTGTAAGAAAGAACTCGCTAGACAAGGCTCAGAAAGCCAGCGAGATATTTATATCTGTTTATTTGCTATAAATGCTCATGTTGTTCTGTGCATGTACTTGAGTTTTTAAAGGTACAGTACATATATCTGACTGTTTCTATTAAAGGACGAAATTGTATTGCAAATAGTATATAAACATTAATATATTTATACATTTTAATACAAGAATTCTTGTGCTGTGAAGAAAATATAAAATTGTTTATGGAAAGCATCGTCGATGCACCGAGATATTGAATTGAATTGAATTGATGGCATGATAATCGTAACCGAACCGTGAGATCAGTGTAGGTTCACACCTCTACAAATTATTATTGAAAATTAAATAGAATGATTTTTTTCAGGGTTTCCACACTTATTGAAACTACTTGAATTTCAGATATATGAATTCAAGGCCTGGAAAGTACTTCAAAACAAACATATGTTCTTAAAAGTGCTTAAGTTTAAAATTTATATTGAATAATCTGCATCGTCTTCATTGTGTATTATTCAATCTTTATTAAAGTTACAAAACATTTCTTGTTGCCGGATGATTTAAAATTTGAAATATTGAAATGTTCACACAGTCACAGGCCTTAAAAGGACTCAAATATTAAAATGTACTCGCTATTTACTCACACTTCACTTGTTTCAATACTATAGGAGTTATTAAATTATATTCTTTTTGTGTTCATTAAAAAAAGAAAACTCATAAATGTTTGAAACAAGTGAATGGTGTAATGAAAATGGTAAGTCATTTTTGGGTAAAAGTATCTCTTTAATAATGCATGCAGATGATAAACTTTTACTCCATTATGATTAAACTCTATATTAAACTATAATCTCAACATTGCATATCCTGCGATGTGACTATTGCGGATGCACACATTGTGATATCGATGCTGAAACGATATATTGTGCAGCCATAACTTGAATATAGGTTAGTTGTCTTTATTTCTTTTCTGTCCTTGGCCAAAAACTTGCTCTCACGTTGTTAGTGCTGTGTAAACATTATCAAAATTTTACATGGATATAAACAGAAATTTAAACAAAATAGATTGTTGCGTGTTCTGTGATGTGCTGTAGTAAATGTGAATGTCATTGTTTTTCTTATTATTCACCATGTATATGTTGACATTACATGAAACATTACGTCATGAAAATGTACTTGAAAAATCTGAAAAAGTCTTGGCATTCTAGTTGTAAAAATGTGTATGAACCCTGGAGTGGGGGGACCCTGTTTATTTTAATAAGCTATTATAATTCTTTTTTTTTTAGGTGCTCTGTTTGCATTTGAGATGTTGTGTAACATGCTGGGGAAGTTATTCGAGCCGTATGTGGTTCATGTGCTCCCTCACCTGCTGCTATGTTTTGGAGATGGGAATCAGTACGTCAGAGAGGTACAAACACTCCTCCTACTTTACACTCCCAGAGTATCATGTCATTCTATATGAATTGCACATTTTTTATATATTATTATACAAAAACATAAATTATTATTATTATTTTTCCCTCTGCACTATTGCAAATGCAAATTAATGTGAATTTTATGTTGTGTAATTAATATGCATCTTGCTAAAATAAAGATTTCACCGCACAAAATTAAAACCATCATTATTGCTCGGTTCTAGATTCAGTTTTAGTTTTATTATATACACTACCTGACAAAAGTTTTGTTGTGAATCCCAGTTGTAAGAGCAACAAATAATAACTTGACTTCTAGTTGATCATTTGTAAAAGTGGAAGGTAGATTCAGATGAATCATCTGTCGAACTGCATCCCAATCATCACAAATACTGCAGAAGATCTACTGGAACCCGCATGGATTCTTATAGAAATCAGTCAAGGAAAAATCATGGTTTGGGGTTATATTCAGTATTGGGGCGTGCGAGAGATCTGCAGAGTGGAAGGCAACATCAACTCCCTCAGGTATCAAGACATTTGCGCTGCCCATTACATTATAAACCACAGGAGAGGGCAAATTCTTCAGCAGGATAGCTCTCCTTCTCATACTTCAGCCTCCACATCAAAGCTCCTGAAAGCAAAGAAGGTCAAGGTGCTCTAGGGTTGACCAGCCCCGTCACCAGACATGAACATTATTGAGCATGTCTGGGGTAAGATGGAGGAGGCATTGAAGATGAATTCAAATAATCTTGATGAACTCTGGGAGTCCTGCAAGAACCCTTTCTTTGCCATTCCAGATGACTTTATTAATAAGTGATTTGAGTCATTGCAGAGATGTATGGATGCAGTCCTCCAAGCTCATGGGAGTCATACATAATATTCATTCTTTTTTTTTTTTATTGTTTAGTGGACCAAATTTAATAATTCTGCAAGGGGCAATTAAATGCAGTTAGTGGCATCGTTAACTCACGCAGTGCTGTTGGCATTATTTTTACACAGTGTGTCATGTGATCACAAGAATTAAAAGTGAAAGTAAAGGAAAAACCAAAAATGCGTTTAAATTTCACAACCCTGCTAACTCATAGCAGTCTTATTGAACTACACAATATCACTATATTATATACACATAGGCATCCCAATGATGTCAAAACATCAAATGCAAATGATATGCAAATGTGCATTTCCCTCTTTACTGGACAGTCTTTAAATCAATTAAAATATCTATTAACTTGAACACAGAGAAATACAAAAGGATGCAACTATCAAGGAAGGTTTTGCACATTTTCTTCTTCTTTTTTTTTTAAGGGCACCTAGGTTACCACTTTTTCCAGATTTAATATAGGTCTTTTGTGTCTCCAGAATGTGTCTGTAAAGTTTCAGCTCAAAACACCCATCAGATTATTTATTATAGCTTTCATAAGTTTTTATTTTATAGCTTTGAGCAGCAGGTAGCGCTTTTTGTGTGCTGCGCCTTTAGGCTAGTCATCACGCCCACCGTTTCAACGTGCCTTATCTCTGCCCTCGTCTGCGTCAGACAACAGGACAGACAGACAAGAATGAAGCAGATCTCCGTAACGTTTGTGAGAAATACTACAGTAAGACCTTTAACAATGAGTATTTGATGCATTTGTTGTGGAGTTGCAACGATGAGTCACACGATGTCGTTACAAAGTTCAAACACACACACAGATACACACACACACACGCACACACACAGACATCGCGTGCGTTAAGCTTTGCACTCTTTTTGCACGCAAATGTGACAGGATACAGGTTAATCTCCACTGCTGTCTGGATATCTGTTATGTTAATGTACAAAATAAACCTGATTTAACGTCCACAAACCGGGATTGAAGCGTCGTCTTTTATAATTGTTCTGACACGCGGCTGTGCTGATAAGGTAAAGCTGAAGTAAATCGCTGTAATTCATTACACACATGCACTGTTTTAAAACATTTTTAGCTTGTAAAACTCACTCTTGATCACATTTGATGATGATTGATGATCCTAGCGAACTGAACAGATCTTTTATTCCCGGTTGCTTTGCGCACGTCCTGTCTTGTTGATATGATTATACACGTTACTACGAAGACATGTTATCATGCAGCTGTCAATCAATTCGGTGGGCGGGGGGACCGCACTCCTACGCCAAGTTGCGGTCGGTCTCAAAACCGCTCCAATTGCTCCACCATTTTTATGTTTTTATGTTAAATTGAAAAAAAAAAGTACTGGGTGTGTTTATATCACCCCAATATGACAGTCTATACACTATACCTACACATATGTCTGTCCAGACAGCTTGAAAAGTAGATTTTTCACCATAGGTGCCCTTTAAAGCTAATATCATCCCACACAGATGATGTACTGTTCCTGTTTTGACAGTTCTGCAGTGTCAGGTTGTGTCAAACCTGAAGCCTCTGTACAACAAGTCAAACTACAGCTCAATGTGCTGAGTTTAGTTTAAGAATGTAGTTTTATAACACTGCAGTATGGTTGGTCAACCCTTGCAAAATGTCAAACATTTAGCATCAAGTGTTCTGGTTGGCTGTGGGGTTTGGCAGCAGTGTTTCTGTGACATTTTATATTAGGTCTTTAAAAATGTAGCTTAGAACTGCATGAAACTGGAAAATATGCGATCAATATTTTTGTTGATTATTGCGATTAACAATATTTCTTACGATATATTACTTCCCTAGAAAAATGCTATTTTCATTTGCTATGTTTTTAAATTATTTGTTTATGTAATGGCATTAAAATAAACAGCTAAATGATTTCATTTAGACAAAAAGTGCTGTAAAAGTGTAAACATTTCGCCTTAAAAACACTTGAGTGCGTGAATACCTCAGCAGATATTCTGACTCTGATTGGCTGTCATCATTTTCATTTCTCGTCTCGACTCCGCCCATTAGTGTTAATTTTTAGCTTCTAGCCAATAGCTGAACAGATAATAATCTGAATGATTGAATTTAGATCAACCTATGCATAAAACAAATGTAGTTTTATCACACATCTCTGCGATACGTATGTTGCAAATACTATAATCCCAATAATCTCCATGATGTTTGGTGTGTTTCAGGCTGCAGATGACTGTGCTAAGGCTGTGATGAGGAATCTGAGCGCTCACGGCGTGAAGCTGGTTCTGCCGTCTCTGCTGGTGGCGCTGGAGGAAGAGTCCTGGAGAACCAAAGCAGGTCTGTTCACACTGCAGACTAATGTTTATAAACATCATCTCTAGTGAAATTTTGTCATATATATGACAGGTATTCCAGTTATTATGTTATGGTATTGTACTACAGTTGTTAGATTTGTATTTATTGCGTTGAAGTGCACTGCATTATTTAGTAAGTTTTATTTTTAATTATTTGTCTATCAACTGTTATTTTTTGTTGTTGTATTAACTTATTAAATATTATCAATGTCTCAATGAAAACAACGTTGTTTATATCAAAATTTCAATATTTTATTTAAATAGTTTTTATTTTTATTTTTTTTCTTATGTCATTATCTATGCCTTACAACAAAAAAGTGCATAGTAAATTATTTTTTGTTATATATCTAATTTCAATTATAATTAATTAATTTTTTGTTTACAACTTTAGAATTTTATATATATATATTAGGACTGTCAATTGATTAAAAAAAATTAACTAATTAATCACACTTTTTTGTGTGATTAATCATGATTAATCACAAATAAAAAAAAATCCAAAATACAGGCATTGGAAATATAGAAATTGAAAAATTATAATAATAAAGTATTGAATACAAACAATTGTATTCATTGTAAAGTTGTATTGCGAGTTGAGAACATTAATTATAAAGTAGAAACAATTTAGCTTTGTCCTCCTTAACATTTCGTCACCTTGGAATTATAAGGTTCTGTCTGCGTTCTGAATGATTTTGAGATATTGAGCTTCAAAGTTTTTGCATTCCATACCAAACAGTATGTGTGTAACATTTGTTTTTTTAAAATAAAATGTCAACAACTTTACAAAAATGTAAACAACTAATAAAAAAAAACATCCCATAATGTAAATAAGTTGTCATTTAATAAGAATGTCAATAACTAAATTTTGACAAAAATGTCAGATAGAACCTTATAATTCTAAGGTGATGATTTAACCAGTTGCTAAGACAGACCAGTCTATTGACATTATCGGGGACAACACACACACCCAGAGAGAGAGAGAGAGAAAGAGAAAGAAAGAAAGAGAGAGAGATATCAAATTTGCTTAAACTAAGCGTTCTAAAGTATGGCTTTATTTCTCAATCAAGGATTCTGACACATCAACGTTAAGCAGACGCTTTACAAAAGTTGCGTGTAGTGTGAAAACATGTCAAACTTAATGATACATTTGAGGGCGCTTGGAGTCAACTTAGAGAGGAATGGGCTGTCTTTGACAGCTTGCGTCATCATCTGGCGCTTTCACTGAGTACATTTACATGGATCCATATTCTCCTTTATCCATATTTCTTTGCACATTAAACACACGCAGGGCCGGAGCAAGCTGAACTGGCGCTGTAGGCAAACAGTGATCACGCTGCCCTCAACCCGAAAGTGAAATAGAAACTTACCGGTTTGCGGATAAAAGTGAGGACCGGGAGGGAGGGGGTGGGTGTTGCGGATGAAGGTCGCCTCTATGG
The DNA here is from genome assembly GCA_903798205.1 of Danio tinwini. Taxonomy (NCBI): domain Eukaryota; kingdom Metazoa; phylum Chordata; class Actinopteri; order Cypriniformes; family Danionidae; genus Danio; species Danio tinwini. The sequence continues at coordinate 614,101 of CAIGQZ010032119.1, read as the reverse complement.
GCGCACCGGCCCTGAACACACGTCGACCACAACAGGAAATAAAAAAAAAACTGCAACTGCGATAAATGCGTTAATTGTTTTTACGCGTTAAATATTTCAAATTAATCACGTGCGTTAACGCGCTAATATTGACAGCCCTAATATATATATGAGATCTGCTCACTATGCGGAAAGCAGGCAAATCTTGAGCATGTCCTATCAGCATGCAAGTCAAGTTTGGCAGATGGGAAATACCGGTGGCGGCATGATAAAATCCTCTCTCAGTTGGCGGAAGGATTGGAGCATTCAAGGAAGAAGGTGAAACTACATTCTGATGGGCATTGCTTTATTCAGTTTATTAGGTCAGGTGAGAGCACTGCAGCAGGATGAAGAAGAGGAGGGGTTCTGACCTCAGCAAAGGATTGGGAAATGCGGGCAGACCTTAAAAAGCAGCTTAAATACCCAGAGGAAATAGCACACACTAGCCTCAGACCATATATTGTCCTCTGGTCTAAAGGCACCAAACTTGCCTTATAGAACTTACAATACCATGGGAGGAAAGAATGGAGGAGGCCCATGAACACAAGCTCAAGAAATATCAAGGTCTTACACTTGAGAGACACGAGAATGGATAGAGGGCTTGGAATTTACCAGTAGAGGTGGGTTGTAGGGGGTTTGCTGGGCAGTTACTCTGGAGCCCTCGGGCTGCTGGGAATTGAAGGAATGGCCAGAAAACGACTAGTAGGAAAGGTCACTGAAGAGGTGGAAGCAACATCTCGCTGGATTTGGCTACAAAGGGAGGTTGGGTGGAAGAGCCAACCTGTTGAAAGACAAGCCACATCATAGAGTTGGGGGCGGTTGGCAGGAGTAGATCCAGGACACTGGATCTGCTTTCAAGCTCTTCTGAGGTGTCATGGGCTTAAATCGGTGAAACACCAAGGAAAGGGGGGTGCCCATCTGATGACCCGCTGTAACCCCCAACCCTTATATAGAGTATATCCCTAACTGAAAGGAAGAAAGAAGGGGTAGTTAGTGCAGGGCAGAGTACCTGTAAAGGTGGGCCAGTTGCGATGGTCCCAT
>CAIGQZ010032119.1:595933-612642 GCA_903798205.1 Danio tinwini | reverse complement strand
TATTTGATTTAAAATTGAATGATTTTTATTTTAGTAATCTATAATAGTGTGAGGTTAAAAAAACTAACAAAATATATGGTATTGTGAGAAAAAAATGCATTTATACTTAATTATATTAATTATAATTAATTATATATACTTATATATATATTTTTTAATATAATAATTTAAACTAATTTAGTTGGTCTCTTTCACATGTTACATTTGGCTGTATTTGTGATTGTCTTCTAGGCTCAGTGGAGTTGTTGGGAGCGATGGCGTACTGTGCTCCTAAACAGCTGTCCTCGTGTCTGCCCAACATCGTCCCAAAGCTGACAGAGGTTCTGACAGACTCTCATGTAAAGGTGCAGAAGGCTGGACAGCAGGCGCTTCGGCAAATCGGCTCCGTCATCCGCAACCCTGAGATCCTCGGTAGGAAATATTCTTTCCTGATGTGGACAAATCAGGAAAATCTTAATCTTTCTGTGTTTGTGATTTTGCTTTTATATATTTTATATGCTATTATATATTACTATAATATCTGTGCTAGAAAGAACATTACACATGCTCCAATATTGATGAACGTACCAACAATCATGAGAATTTCCTGAATGAATTGGTTTTCCACAGAGCTCACTGAACATGAAAATGATCACTGTCAGTCTAATTCGTAAACACACATTGTCTCTGCACTGTATACAATAGTCAACATTTGAAGCAGATCAAAACTTTCATTAAATTAGACCAGAAAACTATTAAACAACATATGATTCTGGTTAACATTTCCTTTAATCCTCTACTATTTTAATGGTGTGATATTAGCTTGTTTTTTTTGTCAGAATGGAGTATAAAGCTTTTTCTTCAAAGCATTTGAATTAAAGGGACACGCACACAAAAAAACAGCAAGTTTATTTTTTTTCATTCCCAAATAGGGCCAATTTTGGCAAGCTATAATAAATAATCAGTGGGATGTTTGGGGCTTAAACTTCCCAGAAACATTCTGAGCCACACTAGAAATTTAATTGACATTGTAAGAATGGGTTTTAACCACAGTGGTTCGAACTGTAGTTCTGCCGAGCGACTATAAAGTTATCAGCATGATGGTAAAAAACTGTACATTTCTAGTCAAACCATTCTTCTGCAATCTTACACCAAAAACAGAAATAAAGGCAGTATTAATAGCTAAAAATGTGGGAGAGCGTTGATATTATGTGATTGTATTGTATTGCAATATGGATTAAGTGTTGATGTTAAATCAAAAGTAATTCACAAATATCTGAAAATGTACTTAATGACAATAATTCTCTATGGTTACTACTGGATTAGTTATAAAATAACTGTCTAAAATTATAAAACATAATAAAAACATATGATAATAATTGTACCCAGCTTAAATGTAAATTAAAGTTACCTGAAAGAGAGAGACCAGGGAAGGGAGAGAGAGACAAAGAGAGTAAGTAGGCCATGAAGAAAGCCTGAGAGCAGTAGAGCCAGAGCAGGAGAAAGCAGACCAGGAAAAGCGCAGAGAGGAAAAGAGAGACAGAGCAAAGTTTACCAGCTATTTTGTCTCTTTCTTGACCATGTGACCAAAGCCCAAATACTGAGACAATAGGTGCGTTCGACATGAAGCACAGCTGCAGCTGGTGATCAACGAGATTAGCCGAGCGCGGGCAGGGCGGAGTTGAAAATGGAGCCGTCAAGCCGGACACTTCGGGGGCTCAAAGTTGCTGCAGTCATGATGACCGATCACATGGCGGGATCATTTATTTATTGAAATAACAACAAACAATTTACAGTACAAATAAAACAAAATACAGTCTCTACAAACTATAGTTCATTTTAAACAATAAGGGAATTATGAATTAAATTTAAGTAGCCTACATAACAAACGCATGAGAAATAAGGGGGAAACCAGAGGACACACAAAAGGAAATAAATACCCACAAATATGATTATTTTGGATAATGAAAGCAATTTTTAAAAAGCACTTTAATCCAAAAAGATTGAACAAAATGACCAAAATAAATGAGCTACACTTTAAGTAGACATTTCCCAGAAAGAGCAGCTACATCAATGTACATTTCTGCATAAATAGCTTGACAGGAAATAAAATATTTTAGAATCTTATACTTTTATATTACATATTTTTATATAACTTAATTTGCTAAGAAATCGTCAGGATCAATGATGATAATTATTTTATTACAAGTCTGTAAGAGTTATTTGAGTTTATATTTAGTTTATTTAATAAAATATATAATTTAATCATTTATGTAGCTGAATACAGTAGTCTGTATAAAAAAGGCAGAATAAACCTGTGCAAACAATCTAGTCTTTATGAACAAATTATTAAACAAAAGATGATACTGCAGTAACATATTTGTAGTCTTTTAATAAGCATCATGTGTACAAGATAGAGAGGGTATGAAAAGTGAATTGTTTGTTTTGAAATTTGTGAGACGGAAGTTGACCAATAATAAACCTGAAACACACGTGGTTGTTGTCATACGATGAACTTGGCCAATCGTGTTATATTGGTGTCGTCATCTTGGCTCCAGCAGGCCCTCTTCAGATGCTGCGCGTGCTGATTCAGTCGTCTGATCTCGGAGCGCTGTCGCAGTACTTTGATTCCACATGTGAGAGTCACATGACGTCGGCGCAGCATCAATCCGGACAAAATTTCTAACCGGCATGCACCGATTTAAGACAGATTTCGATCGATCAGCGCAGCGCTGCATGAAGTCGAACGCACCTATTCAAACTGACCAATCAACATGTGACCACATCGTAAAACCCCCAAAGTCCACACACCAGGCCCTGATCTTATCAGTATCTGCCTTTGGAATTTGTGTGAGCCTTCTTTAGTGAGAAATACATGTTTTGCCATTTAAACAAAAGCATATGATAATTTACAACATCTTATAAAAAATATGTGACCTTTAAAGAAAAAATCTAAATCTGTAAGTCTATGAAGTTTTGTGATATGTAAAGTCCTACTGGTCTGTGTTTTGTTCTGTTTGGCTATGAGATGAAGTGGTTAAAGTTTTCAATCTTTACTAAAAAAATTAACACTGATCTGATTTTTGCGATTTGTTCAGCAATCACCCCGATCCTGCTGGATGCTCTGACTGACCCGTCTCACAGGACGCAGCACTGCCTGCAGACGCTGCTCGACACCAAGTTTGTGCATTTCATCGACGCTCCGTCTCTGGCTCTGATCATGCCCATCGTCCAGAGAGCCTTTCAGGACAGATCCACCGACACACGCAAGATGGCGGCGCAGATCATCGGAAACATGTACTCACTTACTGACCAGAAGGTACATGATGCACAGAACACTCATTTGCAACCATGATCATGTGTTTTCATCCAAGTGGAAATGTAACTAATGCGAATGATAAGTCCAAGGCATTTAAAATTCAAAAGCCTTTATTTACATGGCTATAGTTTTATTAAAAGCCTTCATCATAGTGACAATATTCAGGTGCGTCTGGAGTCTCATTGCTTTACTGTGTGTTTCTTTCAGGATCTGTCTCCGTATCTGCCTAGTGTGATTCCAGGCCTCAAAGCATCTCTGCTGGACCCCGTGCCAGAGGTAATGCTGTCTGCACCAACCTGTGAAGCTGTCTTCATCTGTGCTGTGTGTGTGTGCGCCCGTGCGTGCGTTCTCTCTATCTGTGCTGTGTGTCTCGTTGATATGTGTGGTTCTGTCAGGTGCGCACGGTGTCGGCGAAGGCTCTGGGTGCGATGGTGAAGGGAATGGGCGAGTCCTCCTTTGAGGATCTGCTGCCATGGCTGATGGAGACTCTGGCGTCTGAACAGAGCTCAGTGGATCGATCCGGAGCTGCGCAAGGTGAGAACAGACCAATAGAGGGCAGCAGACACATGCACAACACACACTAACACTGATGATCAACTGTAAAAATGATAAATTGGACTTCTTCCCAACAGAGAAAATCACCAGCAATCAAGAATGCATCAAAATGCAATCAAAAAATGTGGTTATAATGGAAGTCAATGGGGCAAAAAACAGCCACCAACATATTGAAGGGGTAGTCAAATTGAACAATACAAAAGGGTTAAATGTCATACCTCAGTGCTTTAGTGATCACTACACACATTTTATAGTTTGCACCCATACCTGCTTGTCACAGATGTGAGACGCTGTATCGTTGTGTTCGTAATGGGTGTTCCTCTCCCCTCTTTTTCATGGTCTTCAGGTCTGGCTGAGGTGATGGCGGCTCTGGGTGTGGAGAAGCTGGATAAACTGATGCCAGATGTGGTTCAGACGGCCAGTAAAGTGGACATCGCCTCTCACGTCCGAGACGGATATATCATGATGTTCATCTACCTTCCTCTGACCTTCGGGGACAAGTTCACCCCGTATGTGGGTCCCATCATCCCCTGCATCCTAAAGGTACTGTCTAATCATCTATCATACATATTACAGTTTAATCTGAAGTATTTTAATGTCACAGTGACTATTAAAGTTATTTAATGCTTCATTTTTAACCATAAAATAAATTTATATGCATTTCCATTTTTTTAAATGTGAAGATGCATATTAAATAAATAGTTCACCCCCAAAAGCTTAATTCAAAAGGAGATATTTTGAGGAATGTTTTAATCTTGTAGTCATAGAACAGGATTGTTTGCCTCTGTGCAAGTCAACGTGTAGAAGCAAATATTTTAAGAGAAATAAAAAAAAGGAGGAATTTTACTATATTATTTATTGATCAAATTCAAAAGACTTTGTAAATGTACAAGTGTTGCCTTGAATATACCCAATGCTGCTGATATGATCTTAAAGGGCCAAGAAACACCTCTAGTTCACCTCTTTTCACACCTCTAGTTTGGAAAAACTGATGAAAGTGGGTGTGTCCAGCTCTGTTTAAGGCCCCGTTTACACTAGTGCGTTTTAGTTTTAAAACAGCGTTTTAGAATGAAAACGATCCGCGTCCACTCTAGCGTTTCTGAACAGCTCTCTGTCTACACTAAAACGGTGAAGACGCACATCACGTGACCACACACACACACACTCTCCGGCATGCGCTGCAGCGTGCGTTGAGCACATACCCATATGAGAGCTGTGCACGTCGGACTGTTCATCACGGATCTCCCGCTGGATCTAATCTCACTATATTTGTTAAACGTGATATTTAATTCATCTTGTTGTCTATATCTAACAACATATTCCCCGACTGTGGTCTTTTGAATCTATTACTTGTTCTGAGGTAACGTGTTTTGGCTGAGCGCAGATAAGTTAGGTTAATATCCTAATTAATGTAACCGCGGACACTACATCTGACTGATCGCTTGCCTTTATTTTCTCTATTGTATAAACTTATTGTGCGTTATACTTTTATAATGGCCTTTATTATTTATTAAAACTGATATCTGCTGTCTGTTAAGTTGCTAATATCAAAATAAAAATAGGCAGTTCCTTATTTCATGTTTTCATATTATTGTTAAGAAAGTGAAACAGCATAGCCAGGGTGATGTGAATGACTTTTTCATGTACACACTCGGGAGTTTGTTTTCCATATCAAACTTGCGAAGTCTGAACTTACAAGGAGAGGATGCAGGACTGTCACTGAACTGTGTGAAGGCTACTTAATATTGAGGAAAAGCCCCAATCAGAGAGGCGAATGTTTGCAGCCCTGCCTCCGTTTTCAGATGTCTCCGTTTTCCCCCATCTACACTGAGACGGAGCAGCAGCGTTTTAGAATGAAAACGGTCTCTCCAGCGTTTCCAAAACGCTCCGTTTTCGGGGCTCGAAAACTCCGGCGTAGTGTGGACGAATGGCGAACCGTAGCAAAACTTATGCCTTTTAAAACTAAATTGTATTAGTGTAAACGGGGCCTAATTGGGAGTGTCAGGGGAGGGAAAGAGAGAAGATTTTGCATAAAAATGGGAGTTTCCGTTTGGGCACGCGCTAATTTTCACAGAGGCAAAACAAACACACAGACGCAGAGGAGAAAGACAGTGACTGTTTACATGGACATCAGTAATTAAATTATTTGCCAAATTATTAATTTGTCAACTTTGACTGCAGTTTGGCACCTTCAATTTCATTCAGGAGCATTTCCTGCATGCCCCCCCGTGACAAACGACATATTGAAAGTGAAGAACTGCTGGAGAGTGGCAATTTAATGGAATGTTTGGTACTGCACGGTGTATGGGATATAAAAAAATTACAGCGGATCTTTCAGTCTATAATATTGTACTATAATATTGCAGCGATATTAACATACTGTAAACTTAGTAACTAAATCATTTTGACTAAGGTATGTCTTTAAAAACTAAAAGAGCACTGCTGATGATACGAACTAACTTTGCCATCTGAATCAACAAACAAAGAACACTGATCACACACACTTACCAAATCTGTAGACACAGGACAATCTATACAAACTGGAGTCGCGTCTTTTTTAAAAGAAGATGAGCGGCAAATCCGGATTTCATCATTTCCAGATGCGAAAAGCTCTTGGGTAAAAAATGTTCCTTACAAATGAATTTCTGTCGTGTGCACTGTAATCCACACCTGAGTCCAGCTGCTCTCTCATAGCGGGGAAATGAAAACAAAACCTTTATTGCAGCTCATTAATAAACGCAACACTGACGACCCATGTCTTCAAATTCTCGTTCTTTCACTTCTTTTGGCAACACAACGTGGCGTCTCTCTGTCGTCTGAACACTGTAACAGGTAAAAACCGTCTACGAACTAGAGATCTGCACGGGACAAAATTTTAGTCCAAAACCGACCGCTCCTGCATATATTCAGGATTTGTTAACCCGCTGTCTGACCCGTCCCGTTTTCCTCCCGTTGCAACCGTTCCCGCTAACTAGGGGGCTAGGAGATGATGTGAATACAGGAATACAGACCTCTACTTTGAAGCTATAATGCATATTAATGTAGTTGCACCGCATACACAATAGAGAGCGCTGATTGGTTTGAACCAAGTCTGTCTCATGAATTAATGCCGCACTCAGAGATGTCACGATGTACTCGCAGGTACAGACATCCACTCTCCACACAAGTATCTAATCTCCATGATGCAAAAATTTGTTTCAAACTGGAAGAACGAATTTGCTTGAAATAACGGAAACACAACACATTTTCACTTTAGTGCAATATATGTGTCCTAATAGTGTTTATAGCAGTGAGACACATATATGACTGTCAACAGCTCAAAACATGTGTTTTGGTGTTTTGTGACCCTTTAAACTAACATTTAAAGGGCACCTATTTTACCCCTTTTTTAAGATGTAATATTAATATTATGGTTCTGAGTGTGCCAGTTTAGGTTCAGTTCAAAACACAATTCAGATTTTTTTATTATGGTGTGTTAAAAAGTGTCATTTTGGGGGCGTGTACACAGTTCTCTGTTTTAGGGGCGTGTTGCTTCACATGAAAATTAGTTTCGACTTCCCACCCAACTTAAGAAGGGGGTGGAGCCAAGAGCTCCCCCGCTTTGTGTATGGCTACAGACAGGCAGACAGAGAGAAGCAACATGAGTGAGAGCACCAGCATTCAGCTGTACATGTACGACTCAACACAGACCAAGCAGAGACTGCAAAATGATTTGTGTCTTTGTATAGTTTTACAGCCAACTGTGTGCTAGTTTAAAGCTCCGAGCTTGTAGCCTACACCTAGACTAATAACCAAGCACACTGAATTAACTTTGACTGAAGGGCATCACACACCGGATGCACCGCGACACGGCGTGCACATGACAGTTGAAAGTATTGCACACTTGCGGCGCCGGTGTGTGTCACCTGATAGAAACTTATGTTTAGAATTCAGAAATGCATGACGCTGCTTGTCACCGAGCGGCGCTTCTGGTGTATGACCTGCTTGAGGCTATAACTAAAGGGCGTCATACACCAGATACGCCGCTCAGAGCCACGACATGGCACACCAGACGCACACATTCGCATGTTATTTAAAATTAAACTATTTAGATAACGCTCTGTGGCACTGCAGACATATAAACAGTGTCCTGAGCAGGGCCAGCGCGTCCATAGAGGCGACCTAGGCGGCAGAATAGTGAGCAAACCCCCCAGTCCTTACTTTAATCCGCAACAACGCGAAATGCATGGCGCTGCACGTCATTAGTTCATTATTTCCAATGGAAGGACGCGCACGTGAGGCAACGCGCTCGCACTTTCCAGCTACACCTAGTTAAGATGACAGGGAGCTTCTGTGACCGCGGGAAATGCAAACAGCTGAAGACGCAATGAAAAGTACACATGTATGCAAATCCATCAAAACTCACAAACACTGGCGGCGAGGAGAGCGATAACTTGATGAATGTTGAGCCCAATGAGCCTTACATCTAAAAATAGAGCAAGGGTGTTTCTTTAGGGATGTCGCTTTGACTCACACGCTGAAAATAGCGGATGTGAAACAACATACTGAGGATATGGTAATGGACACCTGTCAATCAATATTGGTGGGTGGGGGGACCGCACTTCTACGTCAAGTTGCGGTCGATCTCAAATCAGCTCCAACTGGTCCACCGTTTTTATGTTGTTAAATTGAAAAAAAAAGGACTGAGTGTGTTTACATCACCCCAATATGACGGTCTATACACTATACCTACACATATGTCTGTCCACCAGAGTTTTCACCATAGGTGCCCTTTAAAACATGAATAGATAAGAAGATTGGTGGTTTAAACACAGCTAAAATGTGCAATAAAAACATCCAGAAAATGCTCACCTCAATATTTATGATGTAGTGCATGCATAATCGTCATGTTGCACATGCGCATTACAGTGCTGCAGCAAGGACTATTTAGAAAATTTGGTGCATCTCTATTTATTAGTCCTTAATAGAGAAATACTGCTGTCTTCAAGTGTAAGGCTACCTTATGTGTGTGTGTGTGTAGGCTCTGGCAGATGAGAACGAATATGTTCGAGACACAGCTCTCCGTGCGGGTCAGAGGATCATCAGCATGTACGCAGAGACAGCCATCGCTCTACTACTGCCCGAGCTGGAGCAGGGCCTGTTTGATGACCTCTGGAGGATCAGGTGAGAGAACTTAAACCTTGAAACACTGCATTTATTCCTACATCACCAGTTTCACACACCTGTCTGTCCAACTCAGAATATGTAAATATTTCAGGTTTTGTCAGTGTCTAATTCGGACAAGTTTAAGTTCAGTCGTATGAAAATGTTCAAATTTTATAAGGAGGCATGGCATCAAACCCCACCCCTAAACACAACCGTCATTAAAGAGATAAGCTTATTGAAACTAGGGCTGGGCGATTTGGATTAATTGAACATTTTTTACTTGATTATGATTAATAAACGATTATTTTATTTATTTTTATTTTTTGTCCTTATATTTCACTAATAAGTTTGGTACAGTAAATATGCTCACATATTACAAGTGTGAGATTTCTAAATGAAGGGTACATTACTTGATTTTAAAATAATTGAAGGAAACACACTATCTACTATCTATGATTATTTGTTGAACAACTGAAATTAAAACACACATTGCCTAAAACATAGTCACTTTTAAATAACTTGTACTTTTGGAAACAAAATAATTTATTTTCAATGTTTTTCGTATTAAAATTAGAAAATAAGCATCATCTCTTCTAAATAAAATAACTATTTTAAATTCTGTAAGTAATATTACAAACAGTGCACTTTTTAAAAACATCTGTTAACAAATATATTTTAATGTAAATAATAATTTTATTGTAATAGAAAATGTCTTCTCAAGGCATCTCTGGCGCAACTTCCAGCCATTGTAAATGTCGTGCAAACATGCAATGTATAGTTACATTTTTTTGAGAGTTGCATAGGTATGCACGAAGGCTGCGCCGGACCATACATGTGCATTCGGTGCAGAAGTATAAATCAGGCTTAACAGAGTGGGGTCACGCTACCTGGAAACATTTGATCGATTATAGATTCTGAATGTCGATTTCGATTAATCACCAATCCCTAAATCAGGGGTCATTAACTATATTTGTCAGAGGGCCAGTTTTACCAGACAGTCTCCTTGGGGGCCGGCCCCCCAAGAAGAAAATCAAATAAAAAAAATCTCATTTTGGCTTAACATTGTTTAATGTTTATACATTTTCAATTTCATTACAAAACTGAAGGCATTTGCTTCAGGCCCCCCATCACCTATTCCACAGTCAACCACTAGGAGTGATAACTATTTTGCCTCAACTCAATTAGGCCAAGTCAACAAGGGGAAATGTAACTTTAGCCATTGATTAAGCACTGTGAGTAGCCCGTTTCAGCATTGTGATTTGATTTCAAGCCCACTTAACGTTTCATTTGATGTGCGAACATTATTTGTGACCTGTTTTGTTCTGGTACCAGGTTATTTATTTACCATGCTATTTTAAGTTGTGCCTCATTGTTTTTGTTTGTCTTGAGGCAGACATCCCAAGTCTCCTGGAAATTCTGTGAGTCTCCCGCAAATGCATAGAGACTCCCGGATGCCCGCAAACGAATAATAATTCTCCCGGAAATCGCATGTCTTGCTCCCGCTCCTCAAATACGTCGTGCACCCCTCTCCACCACATCCCTCCTTGCTCTTCATCACACACACGTCGCGCGCACTCTGCCTACACCCCACCCGGTCTTCACTTACGCTAAAATCTTTTTGAAACAATAAATGCTTAACGCCGCATAGTCTGTCTGAGTCTGTCCTCATTTCGAAGTGTAGCCTAAATATAGTCATAAATGGTGGTTATTCTGACAAGAGACTCAGTTGTTGTTATTTTCTATTTGATACTCACAATTTTGGAATCCAGTCAAATTCGGCCCGCTGAGGGCTGCCAGTTGATGATCAGTGCCCTAAATGAAATGCACAATCGCACAAAGTGATACGAATTATTACGGCCCAGCCCCACCTTTGGATCAGCCCCTTTTAATGACACCAGACATATTTAAAAAAAAGTTTTACTCGTATCACATCACTATGTGACTTTCAGAAAAATGATTTTGCATTGTATTTCTTACATCGTTTATCTATAGTGTTTATAGACGATGCATAGTTTTTCGTAGAGAGTGTGTGAAAGTTGATCCAATGTATTTGCACATTCCTTTCTGTGCAAATAGTGGCTAATTGTTTCACCTCTTGACCATTTAAAACTGAACTTTAGAACTTTTAGATTTAATAATGTTAAAGAGGTTTAATATGTATTAATTCGATTATTAACCTCACCATTTCGTTGGAGTGCAGTGAGTGCACAATTCTGTGCTTCTGAATAGCTGTATTTGAATGTTCAAAATACAACTTGTTTTGTTTACAAAATACAATACAAATTGTTATGTTTCGTCAGATGCAAACAACTAAACTGCTGATCACTGCAAACCTCGTAATGTGTTGTTAGGACATGGGGTTAAAATGTAACCTGCTCACCTAATGTTTACATTCATAATATTCATATTATTTGCTCTTTAATAACCACCTCATGCGGAACTCTGAATCTGCATGTTGAATGTTTACTTAGCATGTTTTTTAAATATCTGCAAACATATTATGGTATTTTTATGCTTTAGAAGAGTCAAAAACTTACATACAGCACCTTTACTAAGGCCCAGTCCCAATTATATTTTTGTACCCCTTCCCTTTGGCCCTTAAAAACGAGTGTGAAGGGGAAGGGCTTTAAAATGTACCCCTAAGAATTGGGACAGCACCTGCACACGTCATCATATGTCATCACAATCTCTTGCTTCATATGAGATCAGACGATGGCGACTGCTGTAGTTATTCCAGTTGTGTTATTTTTTGGTATTTATCTTCAGGAAATCACTGAAGGCATACATCATGTTATCATAATGTTATAATGTGGCAATAAGATCGTAACTATACTGCGTATATACACCGTGGCCATATTCATCTATGTAAACACACCAAAAACAACACTAACATTATAGCAGACACTGTAAAAAGCTCATTCTCAGCATCTAATCTTTTCTGACAGGGTGTTCAAGTGTCATAGAGTGTCAGAATGTTCTGGGACTGCTGTACAGGAGTTATTATTATGGATTATAGATCGCCAAATCTTGCGGTTTTTATTTTAGCATTTTTTTTTTTTTTTTAATAAAAGCTTGACTATAAAACAGCGATCCTGCCATTGTAGCTGGTGTTTTTTGGGAAATTTTCTTACCCCTTGGTTTCGAGTGTGTTCCTGAATCCAGGACCATAAACACCTACTGCCAGCTAGCGTTTCGGAAGTGTACTGCAGAGAAACAGAAACAGCGTGCAGAAGTATAAATGCACGGCTACGCGCGAGGCTTGCGCCGTGGGTCACGCCGATCACTTGACGCAGAAGTATAAACCAGGCTTAAGGGGGAGAATTGGCATTGAGCCTAAGTCATAGTACCAAATGATACTGTAGTAAAGTTACGGCCACCTGGCCGCCGGGAAGAAGGAGGCGGAGAACCGACGCTGTTTTAAATAAATATTTATTAATAAAAGGGACGGCAGCTCCTCACGGAGACTGCCGTCTAAATCAAAACAAACGGACGGCAGCTCCTCACGGAGACTGCCGTCAAACTGAAAGCAAAAGTAATACGTCCAGGCCCGGTCCTCTCTCTCTGTCCTCTGCCATCGTTCCTCCTCTTATAGTCGTGGGATTGAAGGCAGGTGCGCGCCACAGGTGTATCTCATCTGTGGCGGGCCTCGTTTCGCTCCCACGGCTCTCGGCCACGCCCCCTCGCCACAGATACCAAATTATAATGTTTAGAATTCAAATTAAAATTTTTATCTGTGTCAGCTATTATGCACATTTTATTTATTAAAATCAACTATCAAATCACGCATAAAATCACTATTTCACTAGCAACTCGGTTCACATGAAACATGCCACCATTTCAAGATCATTTGTTAGTAAAACGGTTATTAACTTTTGTGATTTTGTGATTACATTAAATTGAATCAATGGCAAACATATAAAGTGTATTATAGTGTACTGATTAGACAGGGATTTGTTTTGTTTTTCCTTTAATTCAAGCAATTTTTTGTGTCTGGATTAAGCACTTCACTGTTATATTGTATTATAAAGAAAGGGAGGCAAAGTTAAATCAGCCAAAAATAATGATAGGAAAGCAAACATCTGCGTCATATGCCCTGATTTCTAAATATCGGTTTTGGACGGAGAAAACACCTTATCGGTGATGATGATGATGATGCTGCTGATGCTAATGCTGATTCTTGTGGTCTTGCAGATTCAGCTCTGTGCAGTTGCTAGGAGACCTGCTGTTCCATATCTCTGGGGTAACAGGAAAGATGACAACAGAAACCGCATCAGAGGATGACAACTTTGGCACGGCCCAGTCCAATAAGGTAAGCTGTAATAATGAGCCCTCAGCTCACCATCTGACAGAGCAGCTTTCATTACAGTGACAAAATAAAGCCCTCACTTCCTGTTGTGTCTGCGTGGAGTTTCCCTAGGTCATCATTGGAATGCTAACTCTAATAATAAGTTATGGAATAATGAGGAGTTATTAATGATACTTCATTTTTTATATTAAAAATTAAAGTTAATATAAGGAATGATGATCTCTTACATTTTTTTTTTATCAATTATTAGTAAAATGATCTGTTTAAATAATGTTTTATGCATTTAAGAAAGAAGTATTAAGCAATACATTGTTTTTATTATTACTTTTTTAATAATAATTAGATTTATTAATAATATGAAATAAAATAGTACATTCATTCATTTTCTTTTCGGCTTAGTCCCTTTATTAATTAGTGGTCGCCACAGCAGAATGAACTGCCAACTTATCCAGCATATGTTTTACGCAGCGGATGCCCTTCCAGCTGCAATCCATCACTGGGAATAAATAAAATAATGATGATAATAAAATTAGTTTTTATTTTATTTTATTCCTTTTCATGTCCTGAGTGAAAGAGAATTTCATATTTTGTAATTTCAATATTTTTATCTATTATTTTAGTCTGTTAAAATAAGTAATACATTTTTAAGATGAGCTCTGTTTTTGTTATAATGTATTGGATAAAGAAATTAAAATAATTACTAATTAGTTAATTGATCTTTTTTTCTGATTGATTAGACAAATAATTTTAAATGTAAAATACATATATTATATGTATTATTCCCTAATTTTTATATTAGGTAAAATCTTAATCTCTTTTTTTTTTGTAAATAAATAATAAGTAGTTGTAATTTAAAATAGTTTAATTTATTATTTATAGATTATTAGATTTGTATTTAGTCAAGTAATAATTTTTTAACATGAGCTCTATTTTCCTAATACTGTACTTATTAAATTAAAATAATTCATAATTAGTTAGATCTTTTTTTCTTCATTTTTACATATTTGTTAAGACCCAAATTCAGGAAAACAACTGAAGCTCTGTTTGATGCATGTTTTTATATTAGGAGAAACCTTAATAATCTTTAAGAAAAGTCTCTCTTTTTTTTTTTTTTTAAGTATTTCCTTACTACTTTTAGTAAATAAATAATAAGTAGCTGTTTTAAATATTAAGTTTTATTTAGAGATTATAGATGTAATACTGTACTGGTTAAATAAATTTAAATAATTAGATAATTGATCTTTTTTTTTTTAGGAAACAACTGAAGCTCTGATTGATTAAACTAATAAATTAATCATTGTTAATACATGCTTTATATTAGGAAAAACCTTTGTCCTAATATGAAAATATATTTTCCTAAAGTCTCTTTTTAAAGTATTTTAAGGAATTATTTTAGTAAATAAATAATAAATAGTTGTATAATTACACATTTCTATTTTCTTTGCAATCTTGTTCCATGTCCTGAGTGAAAGAACATGTAATATTTTGTAATTATTAATATTTGAATCTATTATTTTAATATTAAATGAAATAGTCAATGTTTAAGATAATATTTATTTTCTTAATCAAAGAATTTTTTTGGTCAAATTTCTATGTATTTTTTTGCATATTGATTTGATAACATGTAAAATAGTCGGCCCAATAGCCTAGTGGATAGCACTCTGACATATGGTGCGGTAGCACTTCAGTGCATCCCGAGTTCAAATCCCGGCTCAAGGACATTTCCCAACCCTACCCCTCTCTCTCTCTCACTTCTAATTACTGTCCTATCTAATAAAGGCAAAAAGGCCGAAAAAAATCTTTAAAAAAAATACAATAATGTGTAAAATAAACCTACCAATAAGCTCTTATTGATTGAATAAGTCGATTTATAATACATGTTTTTATGTTTGGAAAAACCTCAATCATATTTAAATAAGGTAAATAAATATTAGATATTTGTTTGATTTAAACTTGTTTATGATCGTTTTCTTTGTTCATTTGCTATTACAGTATAAAGAAATATGTTTAAAAAAACGAGTTGTGTGTAAATGTTTGATTGTCCTCAGGCCATTATCTCAGCTCTGGGTGCAGAGAGGCGTAACCGTGTGCTGTCTGGACTCTACATGGGCCGCTCGGACACACAGCTGGTGGTCCGACAGGCGTCTCTTCATGTGTGGAAGATTGTGGTGTCAAACACTCCTCGAACCCTCAGAGAAATCCTACCCACACTCTTCACGCTGCTGCTGGGCTTCCTGGCCTCTACCTGCCCAGACAAGAGAACGGTACATGCATAAATTTATACCACACTGAACTGAACTAAACTGACTTTCAGCTCTGTAAAAACTGGACTTACACGGTTTCAATTTACTAAAACTTCTATGTGAAGCTGCTTTGACACAATCTACATTGTGAAAGCGCTATAGAAATGAACATGAATTGAATTGAACTGTATAAAACTACGGTCTCGTTTTATTAGTAGTCTAATTTAAAATATAAGTATAAAAATATGCATGTGTGGCTTTTGTAAATAACTTGTGCGAACACTCACATCAGAACTGTTGTGGGAGTTTTTTCTTGTTTTGAAAGCAATGTGATTTTTTATTTTATTTATTTATTTATATATTTATTTATTTATTTATTATTATAATTTTTTTATTTAATAAGCATTAATGCATTATAGTTGAATTTTTGACATTTTGAAAACATTGTGGATGTAGCATTATGTGCATTGTGCCATAATGCTTTATCTATATTAATCATGTATTTTTATTGTATATATATTGTCACCTATTTACTTAATATAGCATTGTTATTATTATTATTATTTTTTATTATCACTATAGTATCGATTTACTTAATATTGGACATTTAAAAATATTCATATTCTTTATTTGTTTATATTAAATTAATGTATTTCTTTAATAAGCCTTAATCACTATTGTAGTATAATGTTTGGCATTTGGAAAACAGTGTGGATTTAGCATTATGTGCATTGTGCTGTAATGTTTTAATATATATATATTTTAAATATTTAAAAGTTACTTTTGTTGTATGTATATTGTGATCTTTTATATTTGCTTAATATAGCATTATTATTATTATAGATGATTACGTAATATTGGAATTTTTTAAATGTATTAATATTTCCTCATTTTTAATTAAACTATAAATTAATTAATTTAATTAGCATTAATGCAATGTAGTTAAACTTGACATTTGAAAAACAGTGTGGATTTGCAATTAATCAATACTGTATTAGTAAAGGTTTTTTTATTGTATGTATATTGTGACCTTTTACATTTGCCTAATATGGCATTATTATTATTATCATTATTATTATTATTATTAATAATAATAATATTGTAGTGATGTTGGTGATTTTTAAATATTCATATTTTTCTATTTATTTCTATTTTATTTATT